>JAKCPI010013697.1:0-97266 GCA_023213315.1 Euborellia annulipes
TATAAATGATATACAGTAGAACCTCGATAAGTTAAACCTCGCTAAGTTCAAAACCTCCGTAACTTAAAAATTTTTTCAATTCCCTTCCCTTGACAGCGTAAAACCTCTATTACTTAAAGAACAAAACCTCTGTAACTTAAACAAATATTTTGAGCATAGCCCTCGATAACTTAAAATAATATTTTGGTGACCTCTATAACTTAAAGTATTTCTTTACATATCATCGAAAAAATAGTTAATGCAGAAAATCAAAAATACATGAAGCAGAAAAAAATTACTGATTTTTTTGTAAATAAATAAATCTATTAATTTAATTTATATTTAACTAAACTATTCTAAATAAACAAATAGATCAAACGAAATTCCTTTTTCACTCACGTGCCCAAAGTCAATAAACCTCTGTACGTTAAAAATTATATTCAATAACCTCTCTAACTTCAACTCTCGATAAGTAAAAAACTCGATAACTCAAATTTCTAACCGTTTCCCTTGAACTTTAACTTATCGAGGTTCTACTGTATAATAATATTTATAAACTATTCATTATTAAAAGATATTTCGAACAAAAATCAAACAAATACCTGAGATTATTTAATATAGCCCTACCATCCTGCCATCTGATGGCAAATTTTCGTAATAGGTGGGCTTTTGGCTAACTTTTAAGACTCCTAACGCCATCTTATCGGCAAAAATATGCAAACAGCTTTCCTCCCGAAGCCTCTTAAAGGTTAATATATAAGAGGGATATTAAATATAAACCAAAACTAATTCATCCAGAACTTCACTTTTTTCTAGGAAATTCTTTTCCTCTGTCGGAAAATAAAGCATTCCAGTTACAGAAGAACTGTCCCATTTTCTTAATCAACCCTCCTTATCAACCCCCTTCAATTCTGATGTGTCCAATGTCACAGTTGAAGGCTCATTCTTTAATTTTCGACACAGGAATAGAAAAACTTAACAAAATTGGGGGTGGGAAGAATAAAACCGGGGGTCTCAACCCCACTCTTTTTTTCATGCGGAGGTTGGGTGGTCATCAAAACAACCGTTTGGGTTACCGAAAAGTTTTGGTGGAGAGAAAAAAGTGTTGGGTCCCACTCCCCATCCCCCCACCCAAAATAAAAAAAACTTAACAAAATTCTAATAAAAATTGAAATTAGATGATATTTTTTTATAAATTTGATACTTATAGAAAAAATTAAAACATATAGATTAAGATTTTAATCATAACACAAGCATTTCACTTTTATTTTTTCATGTATTTAAAGAAATAAATATTTCCTTCCTCCGATAGAAATTTTTATTTTTACTAACGTTTTTTATTTCATTTTTTTTCAGCCCGTCGATCATTTTATGCCTATATCTTATTCCTGGTGCTTCTGGATGCAGCACAATCAGCTGGCAGTGGATTACTCTACTATCGAATTGCCGCAGGATTATGTGTCGTTGATGTTACCACATATATATATTTTTCTTTTCTAACTCCTCTTGTATATCACACATTCTTGCGGGAATTTTTTAGGTAACTTTTTTATTTAACTATTATAATATTTTTTTCCTATTGCCTGATTACCAGAAGAGGGCAAATTAATTTCTATCAAAAATGTAATAGTCCAAATTTTCTTTCTTTATATATAGAGAGAAATTTTATGCTTATAACTACAAATATTATATATTTTGCTGAATTATTTCCACATCGCCTAGAAAAATTAAAAATAAGCCAAGCATTTTATTTAGAACACTTTAAAATTGAATAGTATATTATTAAATTATTAAGTATTATTTTTTTAAATATCAGAAAAAAAAAAACAGAATATGTCATGTTACTTTTTATCGACTCCAATTGGGTTCTAATGCGGGGATATCACGCGATATTCGATATTCGATATTCTCTATATATTGAAAACAAGTGAAAATTAGTCATAAGAGTATAGTGTTATAAAAAAAAATTCCGTCAACTAAGGATGTGCCTGCATTTTGTTCAAGAACTTTCGTCTAATTGTTCTCACCCTACCATTATCTGATTTACACTAGTGAATTTATTTCTTTGATTTATCTTAAAAACTCCTATTTAGTACTAGACTTAAAGAGGATTGTGTCTCACAATCGTATCTTCCAAAGGAAAGTGGCATGCAGCAGTTTCAAGGCTCACGCCTTCCTTAAAGTTGAGAATTTGAGATCTTCCAAAGTGTTGAAGAAAATTTAAAAGACACTTAATTTCAATTTTTATTTTTAATAATTTTTATAAGCTATGTGTCTTTGTTAAATTGCTAGTTCACAAACCCTTTGAGACTGAAGAGGGTTTGTTCCCAGGAAGAGGATTTCTGCATTATACACTAACTATAGGTCAACTAACTACCCATAGATGAAGCTACTGGCCCTCAAAAGATTATTAAGGATAGTTTAGATATATTTTTTATGATAATAGAAAACTTTACTTATTAGTAATTTCAGAATGGAATATTAGGTTCGTTAGTTTGAGGTCATATAGACTAAAGAATAACTCCTAATGCATTCTATTAAGATGAACATGCCAGTTTCTACGAA
Source organism: Euborellia annulipes (assembly GCA_023213315.1). Lineage (NCBI taxonomy): Eukaryota > Metazoa > Arthropoda > Insecta > Dermaptera > Anisolabididae > Euborellia > Euborellia annulipes. Next base: position 2,545 of record JAKCPI010013697.1, read on the forward strand.
TGATAATGCAAAAGAAAAGAGAACGAGTTTTTTAACACGAATTCCAATATCTAATTAAGTGGCATTTCATTAATTTCGCCTTGTCGTTTGTCTTTAATCAGTTTCGAACCTTTGTTATTATTTCTTGTAAATGACATTTGTCAAAACAGGACTTGCAAATCATAAAATGTCCTTTTGAATCTTGTAGTTAGAAGATGTCCATGTTGGAAACGTGGAAGTATGGAATGCCGTACTAGTCAAATTGATTAAAACGCCCTTACTCTTATTTTACATACCTTTTGTTAAGAACTTTCTCGACAATGATGAGGAAAATAATATTTCTTTCTAGAACTCATTATATCCTATTGACTTCTTATTTTATTATGCCTTGGTATTTTATCGATTAATTATAATTTACATAGGAAGTTTTCTCGAAGTACCTTTCGTTGATATAAGGTGTAAAGTAAAACAAATTTTGTTTTGGTGGAATTTATTGCGACTGATTCTCTACAGAGTTACAGTTTAGGAGATTCAACGCCTCCTTCTTCAGGCTGCAATAATTCCAAGATCCGTTCTTTGATGGGGATGTAGGCGTTGAATCTCCGAAACTGTAACTCTTTACAGAATCAGTCGCAATAAATTCCACCAAAACAAAATTTGTTTTACTTTCCACCGTATAACAACGAAAGGTAATTCAAGTAAACTTGCTTTGTAAATTTTAATTAATCACACTCGAACAATCCAGTTATTTTCAAACATTATCGATTAATTATCGCTGGTGGGCCCTTAACTTGCTCAAAATAATAGAATCATTGAGCTACCATGAATAACAAAGTTTTTTGAATTTATTTATCCCAACATTTTTATTAAATATTTTAAATTAAACAGAAGCGATTGAAACAAATTTTATACAAAAAGTAATTGAACAGATTTTTTTAAGAGTCATTTCAGCATTTTATTCTAATTAATTCATTAGACGTTTCTATTTACATTTTTTTATATTTGAATTGAATAGTTTTAATTCTATATAATTTCCTTGATGAATTCAGTAGGTAGCAGAGTCATTCACCCTAATTATTTATATTAACTATCTTTGTTTGATTTGTTCCAGTGTTTCTCAACCAAGTATTTTATTTTCATACAAAGCGCAAGTAGATGATCACCTTGAAGATGATACTGTCTCCTTGCCTCATCAACAATCTTTTTCATCACTCAAGACAGATTCAGATTATATTTACCAGGTTAATATTTATTAAAAATTTATTTCTTTTTCTTAATTATTTTCAAAAAGAAGTGCATCAAATCAAAACTGATTTAATTTCAACAAAACAAAATACAATATGGTATGTTATTTCTACCTTGATTGGTCAAGCCACCATAAGATATTTGAGAATGGAGAAAAAAATAAAAAAAATCTGGTGTGACTGGTCACTGTGCGACACAGCATACAACTTTCTCTAACCCTTCGGCAAGAGAAAGTTGTATACTGTGCTTGTCATACCAGATTTTTTAGAATTTAGTTTCTACCGATACATGTACATGTATTTTTTTTTTTTTTTTACTTTAAAGCTTCGTGTCACGTCCCAAGGGGGTAACTTACTTAAATATCAAATTTCAAACTCATAGCCATGGGCGTAGCCAGGGGGGAGGCAGAGGGGGGCCATTGTCCCCCCTGGCTTGTCCTAAAAATTAAAAAAAAAAATAAATAAATAAATATATATTTTTCCCATTGGGAATTTTTTTTTAACGTCTCAATCCACTACATTAAAAGAATTAGATATCCAACACTTGCAAGCTTGACGAACAGAAAGGGGAGGACTAAGCAGGTATTTAGAAAGTATAAAAAATACCGGTCTTGGCACGGTCAATTCATGGTTTCTGTACTAATATTAATCCTATTAAATTTATTTTCCCTATGAGATCATAATTTTGTTGGCAACTATCGAGAAATTTTAATGAATCATCAAAATAAAAGTGCCAGCGAATTACAAAGAAACCTTTAATAAGTGATTTTAAGCTTATTTCGAGAAATAGATTAAAGAAAGAGAAGCATTTTTTTTGTTTGGTTGAAAAAGAAAAACAATACATTAATTAAAAATCAGCTTTACACAGCACTTTTCATTAAATAAACAATTTTTTCTACTTAATTGTGTTAGAGATGTTGAGATTGTAAAAAAATCTTAAAAGCTATGTATTTATTTATTTAAACAAATATTAATATTTATTAATCGAATAAAAGATTATAAGGAGCAAAAATTTTTAAGCAACCAAAATTAAATTTGAGGTAGTTGTGGTTTATTGGCTTGAGTTGCAGGAGCCACGATTTCAAAAAATCTAAAGGCTCCCATACACTGTCGGATTTTCCTCAAGGCCCGGGCTGAATAGTACACGCCTTGAGGAAATCCTCAACGTGTGTGGTAGCGGCCTCGAGGCTAAAAAATTCCGATTGAAATTCAATAATATTTTCCTCGAGGCCGGAATTCTTTCAGTTTATCGCTGCGTGTATGCCCACAAGAGACCTCAGGTGGAAATTTTTAAAATATGTATTTAGAATATATAATATAAATACTGTACCACGTTTCGACTGCATAATCTGCAGTCTTTTTCAAGTACTGTACACTTGATTCGACTCAAGTGAACTAACCTATACGGGACAGTTATGTGAATTTTATATACGACTTCAGCGCCATCTACAGTCATTCCTATGAAGTTAGACACAAACTTCAGCGCCATCTTCATAGGAAAGATTGAAGATGGCGCTGACGTCGTTGTATATAAAATGCACTAACGTTCTCATAGAGGTTAGTTCACTTGAGTCGGAGTGTTCTGTACTTGAAAACGACTGCAGAATAACCAGTCGAAATGTTGTACAGTATTTATATTTTTAATAAATGAATGAATAACAAAATGTGGTTTATAATTAAAAACCCCATAATAATAATAATACAAACCACAAAAGATTTAATAAACACAAAATAAATATTAAATTGAATTTTTTTTTACAGAACAACAGTGTTTATGACAGCACACAATTTGATACAGGAGGCGGAGGCGATGGAGGTGGACCTGCCAATCCTCTTTATGCTGCATCCCTTCAATCACCGGATAGCATCACAGGATACAGCATCGATAGCACCACGTCCATCGAGGGTCTTCGAAATCAATAGTCGACAGGCATGTCTTCATAAAGCCTCCCTTGGCAATCTACTAGTTCCTCTCGATTTAACTTGATTTTCTTCTGTTTCTCATTTAAATAGATCTATTATGTGATTCAAATTAAGTATCTTTTTTTTAACCAGTGAATTTCTTGTGTAAGTTAGATATTTATTTATTTTTTGAGAGAATCTTTTAATAATGCCAGGGATACTAATTAAAATACTCTAATAATCTCGACTCTAATATTATTTATACTGTTGCATTCCCAAAAATTTGCCAAAAACATATTATGGTAATAAAATAAACACCAAATGGCAAACATAAAAAAAAATTCCGAGCCAAAAAAAAAGCAATTTGATGTTTGATGTTGGTTCAACCCAAAAAAAAAATGCATCAATCTTGTAAAGTTATTGTTGAAACAAGATTTTTGCTCATATTTTATACAATGTGGGTTTTTTGTTCTTACATTAATAACTTTTAAATTTCATGCTTAAGTATATTTATTTGTTATTTATTGAAATTTATTTTCTTCAAAGAATTTAGTTTCCGGGGCTCTTTATCTGGGGTCTCAAAAAGTGGGAAAGGTGCAGGCCACATTCTCATAATATTATATTAAGAAATATATATTTTTAAGAAAAAAATTCCATTTGAAAAGCCCTGTTTTGTGTTTTAGAAAAAAAATAATTATTGGTTGACTCTCTATCAAAGATCACATTGTAATCGTGAATGTCCAAAGTGACTTTGCACTAAGAAGGGAATCGAATCTGGTATATTGATTGGAAATATAAAACTTCGGCAAAATTTCAATCAAAAGCCGTTGGCCACAAGTGTAAATAGACTTCAAGATTAGAATGTGGCAATGCATGATTTTACATATTTTGTTGATAATTTGTGATATTTTTTCTCTCTTTAAAATTTATTATTTTATTTATCACTTTGAATGGATAATTTTGATTGAATTCGTTCCATCAATAATAACCATTCAAAAGGTAAAGAAGAATTCCATCAAATATGGAATTCCTTTAGTCAATTTAGAAGAGTACTTATAGCTGTTACTTCTAGTTCCAAGAGCTCTGTTTATGAAGGTCCGTTCGTTTGTTATAAGCCTATGATTGTTCTAGCAGATGTTTTACAGTATTTTAGACAAAATCTGTTTGTAATTATATAATTTTGCTAGATCAATTTATAAGCTGCTCTATTTTTTAAATTAAATCATTCATTTTATTTAGAGATATCTAAAAATATCTTTTACGGAATATGTAAATTCAAAATAAAAAATTTATATAGAAATATTTTTTTCATAAAATTATATATATATTTATTATATGGGAAAGATAAAAAAGATTTTTATTTATTTTTATCTAAACAGTAAAACAAAACTCTAATAGGTTCTGTTTTAGCGTCACAAAAAATACAATATTCTAAAAATTGGTAAAATTTAATAATTATATATATAAAATGTATAAAACTCGAGATTATATTATATATTAAATTAAATTCCATAATCATTTTTAATTTAATTCAAAATTAACCTTCATTCATCATGATTTTAATCTTTAACTTTTTTTGTTACATCCTTCCACACTTCGTCACCTCTATTTACCTATTTTTTTTTCCTCGTCGTTGTCCATTCTTTCTCCTCTTTAAACTTTTATCTGATCATTACTTTTTTTTGAAAAAATTTTCCTGCTTAACACCGTCACATAATCGGCTGCCTTTGCAGAATGTTTTTTCCTTAAAATTAAATATAGCACTACTATCCTGCCATCTGTTGGCAAATTTTGGTAATAGCTGTGCTTTTTGGCTAAATTTTTAAGACCCCTAACGCCATCTTATTGGCAAAAACACAAGAACAGCTTTGCCTTCATAAGCCCCTCCTTAATCCTCTCCCTTTCCTCCCCCCTAAAATTTTTAATATAGTCTTGACTTTTAACATATGTTTAAGATGATTGTTAAATTTCAATTTTAAATTATAAGAGAGTAAAAAAGAAATTTTATCAAAGTCATTATTTTCAAAAATATTTTTTTAAATTATGGATAAATTCTCTTAAAAAAGATTGAAATTTTTAAAAAAATTTTACGCTCAAAACAGATCATGCCAAATAACAGGGAGCAAAAGACAAACGAACATACCTATAGATTAAATAAATAATATATATATATTTAATATATATTAAATAATATATTATATCCTAAAGTCTAATTATCTAGACGAAACCGAATTTTATTTATTTTTTAATATATTAAAAAAATGAAAATGCCAAGTGTCCGAAATATTATTTAACTTTGAATCAAGTTATCTATTTTAATACTCACTACTGAAATGGATTGCAAAAATAAATATTAAATAAGAAAACAATTATTTTAATTGAGAAAATTTTGTTTATCATCCGACTGAGGGTTTTAAGTGAAGTTGGCCCAAAAATGAAGTCTTAAAGTGATAGAAAAGTGCAATCAAATTCATTAAATCTATATATAAACTTTGTGCAATCAAGATCGATTAAAAACGATTAAAATTTAGCATTAATATCTAGATTATTTCACTCTTGTATTCGTTGATTGAGACCAAAGAGCCTTTTCACACGCCCTGTTCTGTATATTAATTATCTCTAATATCTATATTTATATTAAGTAAATAAAAAATAATCAAATCTTACTAATTATTTCTTAAAATGACGAAACCCCCTTTCAAGAGCTTGCCAACTTTTGATATAATAAATTCACTAATTACTCGTTTAATGTTGTTTTTGCATAGTTTATTTTACATTCCTCTTTTATCTATAGTTTCACCTTATAATTATTTATATATTATTTAATAATGAAAAAATAATTTTATAAACAAGTTTTCCTTAACAATATTTACTATGAATTGAAATACTATTGTTTTAACTATTAAGGGGCTTTAGGATGGCACATTGAATACATAATAGAATGCTTTTTTTAATTACGTTTAATTAAATTTTTTTTTATTTTAAAGAAAATGCAAAAAAAAATCTATTATGAAAATTGTAATTTTTCTTTAAATCTAAAAATTTTAAAATCATTAATATCCAACCTATAATAATTAAATAAAGTGGTGACCAAGTCAAAAATAAATTACTTATCTATTTAATATTTAAAAATTAACGGCCGAATAGTTCATAAGACTTGCAAAAGATGGCAGGTCTGTCTAACAGCCGGCATTATCAGATCATAAGATCATTTATAAGCCCATTTTATATATGCTGTTACAAATGATATATAATATATAATAATATTTATAAACTATTAATTATTAAAAGATAAACGAAAATCAAACAAATATTAAAAATTAAATATAGCCCTACCATCTTTTGGCGAATTTTCATAACAGTTAGGCTTTATGGCTAACTTTTTAAGACCCCTAACGCCATCTTATCGGCAAAAACGTGCGAACACCTTTGCCTCCAGAAGCCCTTTAAATATTTTTCAATGATATTTTTTTTCTTGTTTCCTGAAGGGAGAGAGGGATGCACGATTTCTCCAAATCAACATAAGTACTAATTAATTTAATGCTCACATCCACCAATGATTATCTTCATTTTTGGTCCAATTTTTGCTTTGGCATCTGTTGAAGACACGACACAAATTAATCGATTCATTCTCGGTCTAAGAAACAAAAAGAAAGACTCGAGATTGACTTTTTGAACATCATTATAAATTGTGAAAACTGGACGAAAATATTGCGGAAGAAATTATTTAGTGAACTTTAATGGACCAGAAGATAATTAACACGAGAGAATTTTTCGCTACGGATCAAGTAACAAACTTTTTATACCTTTTTATCTTAAAGATCCCTGACCTATAGCACAGTGGTAGCGCCTCTTGTGTTATAGGACAGGGGTTCGCTTCCCATTTCAATCGAATTGGCAACTGACAATTGAAATAAATTGGGAAGTAGGTCTAAATGAACTTAGATAGCGAAAACAGTGGCATTAGCCTCTCTGCCTCAAGGCTCCTGGTTGATTTCTTTTTAATTTAATCTTATTCTATTAAAAGATACATAAAAATGACGATAAATAGACTCTTTAGTTGGCTATGACAAATAACTTTTTACTAATAAATTTTTTGGGAAATTCAAGAAAAAAATTTTAATAATGGATTAGGGGAGGGATGAATAAAAAAATATTAATAATTTTATTCCTATTAAAGCAAAATAGTTTTATCATCGAATTTATTTCCTTAATTATTTTAATCTCTATATTTTTCCTTGACCTTGCTTTTGATCCTTCCTACAGTTTGAACTCAGTGAAGTTTTGCGGGCGGCTTGCTGTCTATACTTGCTTACAAACACAGAGCATGCCAAGCCGGGAATAGCCTGGCAAAAGCAACGAACGAACCACGTTGGAAGCTGCAACTCAACTCAAGTCAGTCAGTTGGTGGCCCCTGAGAACAAAACTCGTTGCTCGTTGCTCGTTGCTCGTTGCAGCTCCTCCGACCGCCCGCACTGGAGTTCTTCTCGATGTGGATTCCTTTCAGTGGTATTTTTTACAAGTGATTTTCTCATGTGTCTGGTGTGTTGGAAGACTTCCTTCGAAAGGAAACAAAAAGTGAGCAGTTTAAAGGTGAAAAAAAGACCGATCGCTTGAGAGAGACAGAGAGAGACTTGCCGTGGATTCAAGCCAAACGTTATAAATTACAAGTTGGCACAAGCCAAGCATCTTGTAAGTAGATAAATCTAATATTATATATTTTTTTTCCCAACATTCAATCTCATCTCATTATTCATAATTGAAAGGCCATTAATCCAGAAAATTTCTAATTTTAAAAATAGATATGACATGCATAAAGAATTTTTTTTAAAACTATTAAAATATTTACAAACTTAATTTAATTTAATATTATACGATTTTTAAGTTTAGGCAATTTTTATTATCTATTTTTTCAGTGTTTATAACATTTCATTTGACATTTTAATTACTCTCTCGTTCCCTTAATTCAAGACGTGTTGGCTTAATTTTATTTTTCAATATTAAACATTAACAAGGACGAATTTCAAAATAAATCTAATTATATTTCATGGATAAATTGCATCATTTTTTATTAAAGATTTTTAAAATAAATTATCCATCCAAATGCTATTGTATAATATTATTTACATGTTTAGCTCTTATGAAACCTTTTAAGCAAGTTAGGAATAATATAAAAAGGGAAGTGGCAAGCGGCGAGTTGGCAAATTTCTCTCTAGTTGGCCAAATAACGGCTATTTTTAACAATAAAAAAAGTACAACAGAGAGAAAATTGAGGCAAAAGTGAAACTATTAATTAATTCTCACCTTGGCTTAAAGGGCTAGTGCGCCCTTTTAAAAGAATTAGATATAAGCCTTTAAGGAGGAATAAATTTTGTCCGAAACGTCTCCTTTCAGCAAAGGCTTTCTTTTCTTTCCCAAATTGTAACATCAACAACAGCTTCTCTCCTGATTATATTAATTAATATTTTTTATTTATTTTTCCCTTCATAAAAAATTTCTTAGCTATGATCCCGTTTCTAAACATCTGTCGCACTTGACTTTTTAAACTTTTTTTTCGAGATTTTCCTAGGACCCAATTCCGATTTTACATGTTTTTGTATGGAAAAGGCAGCAGCAGCCAAGGGCGGTCGTAGCCTTACATTTTGGGGGGGGGGTCACTGTTTTTTTTTTTTTTTTTTTTTTATAGTAGAAATAAATGGGCCTGGACCCCAATAAATATATATTAATCAAATATGAGTATCGTTTAAGTCTTAAATGGCCTAAGTTGCCGAAAAGATTGTGTGAATGGGAGAGTGAGTGGGAAAAAAGTGTATGTTAAAAAAAAAAGATTTTTTTGGGGGGGGGGTCACGACCCCCTTGACCCCCCCCTCTGGGACCGCCCTTGGTAAGAGAAAGTAATATAAAAAAAGAAAAACTAACTTATTGAAAATATTATGAAAGGGATTAGCATAATCATAATAGACTTGAAATTAAGAAAAATAAATGGCTAGATATAGTAAAATAATTTATAAATACAAACTCAATATAATATCAAACTGGTTGGCGAATGGGAAAAGACAGAACATTAAATACTACACAAATAAATGCAAGCATTGTGACGTCATCGTCAAAAGATGGCTCCAATAGTAAAATAACCTTTTAAATTATATTAAAAAAATTTCAAACAAAAAATTGAAAGCATTTATCAATTTTTTACAAAACTAACTTTGTAGAGAATATATGGCGTTTCAAAATAAGAATTTTATTTTTTTACAATATTCAATAATAAATTTTTACTTTCATTTATTTATAATATAAACATGAGGGAGTGAAATTTTCAGAAGGTCAATATATATAGCTCTGAATGAATTTTTTCTAATCAAGGGAGGAGACTGTGCTCCTTGAGTACGATGATTTGCTTGACTCGAGTTAAGCAAATTGCCTTATTCACGCACTACCCTCTCCATCGCTCTACCCGTTGTGGTAGGGAGATTTTTGCGTCAATTGACGATGGGGACTCTGTCCCCATACCCAAGCCAAGGGTGAGCAGAGTAATTCCCCTGGCCACAGGATCCCCTCTGCTCACACCTAATGGCTAGCTCGCAAGTATCACTGGATAGCTATGTCCCCGTGCATATGCCGTCACAGTCTGAAAACGCAGGCTAGCCCCTTGGGGTAAATCATGAGGGGTGTGGGCGAGTACGCGTTTATCCTACTCGGACTCACATTCCCGGGGCTTGATTTTGATCCGATGCCCCACAGCCTTGGAGTGACGGGACTCGAGTCCCTGGACCCAAGACTGTGAGGAGGGGACCGCGGTCTCCACCCACGGGCCTCTAGCCTGTTTTAATACTCACACAGCGACACTGGCGCATATCCTATGCCCATCCGAGTAGTGAAGGACTCGTTAATTTATCATTGAAACATTAATAATTTCATTCAAAATTATATGGCTCCTGTACCCAAGCATAATTTGTGAAAACTGGACGAATGGAACCGAATAGAAAGATACCATAATTTTCCGAACAAAAAGATCATTAACTTTAATTAATTTACTACATGAATAAATATATTAATGCGCTGCCAAGATTTATAAAAAAATCACTCTTGTTTTGCATTTCTACTAATTTCTGCATTAACTTGTAAGATATTCTTTAAATAAAAAAAAAAATTCTTGGAAAAGTAATAAATTATGTCAACCAAGTTTCTTTTACTTTTTGAAATCAATGTGTTTGTTTCTTAGTTATTCGTCTTTTCTTAATAATAAAGGAATTTCGTTTCCAATGAAGCAAATTTATTTTCGTTCATTCATCTTCGCACCTTGGCCATTTCGCTATTAGCGTTATCCATCACTTCTTCAACTCATTTACGTCGGAAAATATGTTAAATAAACAAATGGGAAATAGATTTGTTTTGATTTCACAAAAGTCCATAAATTGTTTTCATATTATATAAGAATAAATTTTAATTTATAGAAAATAAATTTGTCTCAGTCGGATTTGGCTTTAATTCAAATTCATTTTGTTTTTTTATAATAAAGTAGCAAATTACTTTTGCAAAGACAATCTGACAGAAAAAAGATTTTAAGATTCAATCAAACTTGTTTATATCTAGTCTACTTATAAAATCATTACATGATCCAAGAAAGAGTGTAAGAACTGAAAATTATTTCCGGTTAAGTAGAGACTCAATAATAATTGGAAAGAAGGGATTTCTTCAAAAGGCGTCAACCTGACGCACACAGAAAGAGTTCGGACAAGACATGTGAAAAATCAAGAGAGCAAAAAATTAACATAAAAAGTTATAATTTATAATAATTTTGAGCTGATGGCTGAAATATTAGCAGATATGATTAGGATGGAAAGAAATTAGACAAAAATTTAATCAATTTTCAGGGCCGTAACGAGGACGTGGCAAAACAGGCGCCCGCCACGTGTCCTCCCCTTGGAAATAATGCCTTGTAAACTATTTTTTCTTTCTCAAATGTTAAAACCAATATTTCCTAGTTAAATATTTATTCTGGGCCAAATTACCCTAAAATTTACTTTTATTTAGAAAATAGGCTATATAGCGCTACAAATTTCGTTTTTCAGTATTATTGTATAATAGTAAAATCTGTGGAATAATAAATAACCTTGAAATCTTGTATTTAATTTAGAAAACAAATGTTTTTCACGATAACAAATCTATTTATTAATATAATCAATCAATGGAATGTAATTATTAATATATTTTTTATTCTTCATAAGTTTTAATTTTATTTTTTAATAAATTTAATGTTTTTGTAACAAGAGTTAACAGGAGAATAGAATAGTAGAGGAGTGTGTTGGCGCCAAAAAAAAAATAACCTCCTCTCTGATTTTAATCTCCGGGTATTATCATTGGTGGATTATCATATAATAAATTAAGAGGAAATCTCTCTCAGGCTGATTAGTGCTGCGACCCTGTGGAGACTTTTAGAATTATAAGTATAATTTTTAAAGTTTCCACAAGAGTGCAGCACAAATCAGATACTTTATATCATATCAGATACTTTTTTGAAAATATCTGATTTGTGCTGCACTCTTGTGGAAACTTTAAAAATTATACTTATAATTCTAAAAGTCTCCACAGGGTCGCAGCACTAATCAGCCTGAGAGAGATTTCCTCTTTATTTATTATATGATAATTCACCAATGATATTACCCGGAGATTAAAAACAGAGAGGAGGTTATTTTTTTTGTTGGCGCCAACACACTCCTTTACTATTCTATTCTCCTGATCACTCCTGTTACAAAGACCATATATTTTTAATACAAGTTTGTTTATTAAAAAATAAAATTAATGAAGAATAAATTAATAATATTCATTATATAAATATTAACAATTAATTAATTAAATTTGTTATATATAGTCTTATAGTCAAAATACATTAAAAAATATTATATTTTCTAAATTAAGTACAAATTTCAAGATCAATTATTCCACAGATTATTACTACTATTATAATACTGAAAAACGAAATTCGTAGCGCCGTAATCATCTCAAAAATTTTATATTTTCTAAAGTAAAATTAAGTTTCAAGGAATTGAAAATCTGAAACTAAATAGGTAATTACCTCCCCCGAGATTTGAGAAAAATATTTTTTTTTTAATTTTATTTTGAATATAAAATTTTAAAAATTAATACTTACAAATTTGATTTGTATATATATTCTGGTAAACAACTACAGAATGCACCTTTAAATTTCCGAAAATAAGAAAAAATTGTGTGCTGCGCAGCAAAACCAGACCTTTTTTTGGGGCAAGTCCCTCCTTTTTAAAGTTATTGTGCTCCCTATATACAAATTTTGTAAAATATATAAAATAATATTTCAAATTCTCCCCCTCCCCCTTTTGAAACAAGTACAAAATACAAATTGCCTTGAGAGCAACGAAATAAATGTCTGCTTTTTGATTTCTCGCCAAGAAAAACTTGCACATTGTCGTTCACCTGATGTTCGTTCGTTTGGCCTTCGCATTGTCCTAATCCCAACACTCAACCTGTCAAAAAGAAGGGTAAATAATAAAATTATTTATTTATCTTGTCTCTAAATCTTTCATCATACTTGGTTGATCATAAGAGCTTCAAGTTAAAAATAAAACACGTTATGTTAAGAATTTAAATTTATTTATGAACATTATCGTAAATATCTCTACTTTAAAATCTGTGAATTATTAAAATAAAATAATCATTCTTTTTTTTTTTTATTATGTTTTGATGTTATCATTTAAGAATTTGAAATATTCAAACAAAACATTTCCTATTTTTTTTTTTTTTTTTTTTTTTTTGGAATTTTGCCCTTTCTATTTTGCTTATAAAACAAAATCTTGGCTGGACGCCGACGCTGTTTATTATAAGATGACTATAAAAGGCACCTGATCGTATCTTTTGCTTGGTTTGTGTGTTTAGGCGTGAAGACGACGGGGTTGGAGCATGAACAGCACGTATATTGCTCAAGAGTGGAGCGTGCATGCACAGTTCACGTTGCGAAGGCCGCCGGTGTCTGTGACAGTGCCTACCGCCCACGTTTGGGTCAGTAAACTCGGCAAAAAAATTTTACACACCATCACCTGGATCTCACTCTGCTATAAATATTCATCTAAGAAGTTCTCTCGTTTATCTTAACGCGTAAAACTAGGTTAATAAAACATCTTCCAGTTACTCTTTTTTTTTTTAAACAATATTCAATCAAAAAATTGACAATTTTTTATTTAAATCAGAATTTTAAGAATATTGAATTTTTTTGTAAAACAAAAAAATTTGTACAGTAATTTTATTTATTTTTTCAATGGCACATGAGACATGAAATAGAAAAGGCGTAAAACGAATTTTCAAGACAACAAAATTTTTCCAACTTCTAGTTTCTTATTCTCCCTTTGCAGGGAGGCCAAATGCTTAAGGGGCTTATAGAGGCAAAACTGTTTGCAGGTTTTTACCGATAAGATGGCGTTAGGGGTCTTAAAAAGTTAGCAAAAAAGTCCAACTATTACGAAAATTTGCTAACAGATGGCAGGATGGTAGGGCTATATTTAATCTCATGTATTTGTTTGATTTTCGTTTATTTATTTATTTAATAATGAATAGTTTATAAATATTATTATATATCATTTTGTAACAGCATGAAAATATACAAATATAGGCTTATAAGTGATCTGATAATACCGGCTGTTAGTCTAGCCTGCCATCTTTTGCAAGAGTGCTGAACTATTTGGCCGTTACTTTTTAAATAAATACGAAATTTATTTTTGACTTGGTCACCAAATTATTTTATTTTCAAAAACTTTATATATATAAATGCTGATTTAAATAAAGAGTTTTATTTCTTCTCTGAATTTAGTTTTTATTAATAAAAAATTTTTACAAACATTTTAAAAGTAAAAGAGTATCGATAAATTAAAAAACATTTTTTAGACTGGTGACGAGCAGACTTAACACATTTCAAACGATTTAGAGTCTTTGCACTAGTTCTAAAAAATTTTTTCTATTTATTTTGGAATAATAGAATATTTCAATTCATTATATTCATTTTGTTATGTATGAATAATAGAGTAGATTTAAATAATAGAGGGACAGCATCAGCAGTCTCTCTGTACCCCACTGAATAGTGGGGAGAAACTCGATTATCCGGACCTCTGTCATTCTCAAAGGTCACACCTTTTTTTTGTTTATCTTATTATATAATGATGTTTTTTTAGCTTTTCCTGAATCTTCTATTTATATTTAATTTATCCACATACTTCCATAATCAAATTTCGACTGTATTTATTTTTATTTTATTTACAAATTTATATTCACATCAGGGGCGTATAGAGAAATTTTTTTCGGAGGGGGCCGAACTCATTTTTAAATACCTCCCCCCTTCCCATAGACAAAAATATTTTTTAAATACCGGATTTACTTCAGCCCCCCCCCCCCCCCCGGCCCTCTCAGAGACGAAAGTTTTATTAAAAAATTGCTTATATATTAATTTTATTTCTTTTATTTATGCGACGCACATTTTCAAACAAAAATAGAGATATATATATATATATATATATGAAAAATTTCGGGCGGGGGGTGGGGTCTCTGCTCCCTCCCCTTATATACGCCCCTGATTCACATATCTTATAAGTAGAATTTTATAAATATTTACATTTTTTTTTAACTTCTGCTTGCTGTTCACTTCATTATATTACTGTTGGCAGAATTTAATATAAAATAACAAATAATTAATGAATTTTTGAAAACAGCTCGTTAAATACATGTTGAACTTAATGATGGTTTGCAGGCTGGGAATGCGCGTCCCTGCTATGGCTTCCAGAGGGGTAACATTACATTCACTACCCGTCCACCCGCGCAGGCCGCAGCAACTCAGCTCCCTGCTCGCGATTCCGGTTATTGTTCAGAACCAGGTGGACGTAGACGATGTCGAAGTTCCTGTAGCTTTGTTTTGGAAAGCCCCGAAATACCGTCAACTCCTACCACACCCCGTCGACATACAACGCATTTCTGCACCCGGGTAGCCGCCAAAACGACTGGCCCTCCAGCTCGTAGGGATGTAGCATCACAAACTGGCATCACCCCAGTGCCTTCCACTTCAACCCTTCTCGATGAGGATGAATTGAAAAACACAAAAGATTCCAAAACAGCCCATGTTGACGTTTATAGTAATGATTCAGGTAATTTTTGTTTTGTCCCCTTCTTAGCTTCAAATTTTATTCTCAAAGGATATGAGAATTTAGAATACGATTTTGGGAGGGAACGATTATTTGTAAAACGATTTTGCAAAATTTGAAAATAAAAAAAATCACGATTTGATTAAAATAAAGAATAAGAATAATTATTTAATGCGATTAATCTAAAAATATTTATTTTTGAAAATAAAAAAAGACTTTATAAGTTGTAGGTTGTGTGTATAAATTTTAGGGGGAGGTCTCCCTGGTAGGCCATTAGAACTTTCGAGGTTTAAATACCATTTTTCAATTATTTACACCCTAGAGAAGCGTCATTAAATTTTATTCAAATCGGGTGAGTGATTTGTAAACCCCTGATAAGGGGGTTCCTACCCTAATTTGTATAATGTATCCTAAAACCACCCCTGGATAATCTTTTCCCATTAAAAAACACATGAAAATCGGACAGAGTTCGGAGTTATGCCAAGAAACCTGGTGCGAGTCGTTGGAGTCAAGTTGTGACGTTCGGTTGTAACGTCACCTTGATCACACATGTAAAGGACATGGTGATAGAAGAGGAAAAATTTGTATATTAAAGTTTCCTTTAAAAATTAATGAAACTATTTCAGATCATGTTTTGTCAAATTTTGCATGAATTTATTTCTAATTTTCTCTTTTAACTAGACGCGATGATATTTCGAGTCCTGATCGTTCTGAAGCCTCAAGTATTGCCTCCGCAAGGACCTCTTCATCAGCCCCAGTTTCCCGCTGGTCTTCTACTTCATCTCCACAAACAGTATTTGAGACCGAAGCAATTAATATGCCTCATCGTCGTTCTGAGAGTGGCAAACTTCCTCGTGCTTTTTTACGATCCAATATTCCTTCTGCAACTTCGACTTCAGTTCCTTCAAAAAAAACACCAGCCAGGCCACCGGTCCTCGATTTTTCTGGCATTTCTATGCCTTCAACTGTAAGTTTTCATTTCATTTTAATTCTCTTCATTTTTTGCGTTCTCGTAATTCGTTTAGAAAATTTAAAAAAACCGTAAAAAAAGAATATAGACTTGCTAAAGAGACAAAATATTGTCTCGGCATTTATTTCATATATAGGCACTTACTGAAAGGACCTTTCAGCTAAAGGGAGTGGACTCGAGGGAGGGGACAGTGAAGGTTTTTAATTACAATGGAAATTCAAAAGTTTCACTGTCCAGATATATTAATGAGGGATATAGTACATCAAACTCAAAAGATAAAATTTATTATTTAAAAAATCAACATTCTTTTTATATAATTTCTAGAAAATCCTCGGCGGGGTGGCATAAATGACTGGCACGAAGGCGGCAAAATATCTAGGAACACGCCTGCCTTTCAGCCAGGAATATGTTGATGCCATTGAGATAAGTCATCCTCGTAAGCTAGCTTTATCACTACAAATTTTAATCTTAAGAAAAGGAGATTTTTTGGTCGACGTTTCGGACCCCAATCGTGCCCTTCTTCGGGACCAAAGGTTGTATATTGCAATAAAACAAACATAGATGTTACTGTGTAATAAATTTATATAGAATATTTGTACAATATTCTATATATTATTCAGTAACATTTATGTGTGTTTTATAACAATCTTTGTCCTGAAGAAGGACGTCCGAAACGTCGATCAAAAGAATTTAAAAAATTATTTATTTTCTGGCTGCGTATCTTCTTTCCTTAAGATTAAAATGCAATAGCCATTTTACACTTTTACTACAAATTTTTTTATCAAGATTTATTATATATATAATATATATCAAGATTTGTTTAGTTTTAGTTCGTTTCGATAATTAATAGCAAAAATGTTAGCGAAGGCTCTAATTATTTGCCGTGAAATTGTCTATAGCATTTGCTAGTAGATGGATTGAGCTGCTTAAACTAAGAATTGCACCTGCCAATTTATTTGAAGATAGTATTTGTTTGCAAATAATTTTTTCTAGACGACCTTGTTTTCTATTTTTAGTGATTTTTTTCTTTCGAATTATTCTTCTTCCAGCCGCGTTTTTCAATTCTGTTGGTGCTGGTGCAAAAAGCTGAGGCGCCGCGGTTACAGTTTCTACATCGACATCTGTATTTTCTGTGCATGGCTCGTCTAAAATTTTAACCTCTAGCCTCAAGGGATCTATCTCAGCTGGAATAACAACCTAAAAAAAATAATATTTCAAAATAAAGCTGAATGAAATCAAGATGCGATGTTGTCTTACCATTTTGTCATCTTCCTCAGCTGCCTCAACTTCAGAGTATTTCATTTCAAGGTTCATTACCTCTTCTTCTGAGTCATCCTGATAATTGTAATCCTAAAAAAAAAAAACATTCCATTAAAACAGAATGAAAAAACTTAGCATCCATGTTTCCTTACCACTTTGTCTGCAAAGCCATATTCGGCGATTGCAGCTCCTTCCACAGTAGCCGTGGCTACTTTAGATATAAGCGACAAAATCCTTACTTCAATTTCTGACAAATCCTTGGTTTTGGAAGAACCTCGATAAGTTTGATTATGTAATTCTCGTGCTTTGCGTCTTGTATTCACTTTAATTTCTTTAAATACCTATTTTTGAAAAATACATATATTTATAAAATTTAAACTTTAGGTCCTTTCTAAACGAGCGTTTTTGTCGAGTTTCCACGCTTCAAAAACACGAGTCAAATATAACTAGTAGTCTAAATGGGAGCTTCTACACGGGCGTTTTAGAGGCGCTGGCTGGCGTTCAAGCATTTCTAACGCGATAAAAACGCGTTTAAAACCCGGCCATAGAAACGCGTCTAAAACGCGATATATTGCAATATATTGTATAGGGCAAGGACGTCATTTTTTTCGAAGGTTTTGGAAAAAAAAAATGAAATTCTGAGCTTAGCCCCTTCATATAAACAAACTCCTACTCTCTTTATTAATAAGTATAGAAGTTGGTATAGATCAGTGGTTCCCAACCTTTTTTGATGAGCGGCCCACTTTTTCCGTAAAAAAAAAAACTCTGAGGCCCAGTGTACCGTATATACCATATATAATTTTTAGGAACCGACCGAATATTGGGTTTCGGTTACGGTTTCGGCCAAAAACTAGCCAAAATTTTTGACCAGCCGAAACCTGAGTTTGAAAAGGTGGGATGAGACTCGCTCACAAAAAAAAAAAAGATCAAATGATTTCTACATGAAGGAGAAAAAAATTTTCCTCCTAGCGAAAAAGGGGTGGAAAAAATTTAGCCTTCCCAAAAAAAGGTAAAATGATTTCCACGAGAGGGAAAAAAATTTCCAGCCCGGAAAAAATTTCGTTTTGCTAGGGAAAAGTTTAAAAAAAAGGTAAAATGATATGAATTTTGTATAAGAAATACGCGTAGTTTGAAGAGTTTCGGTCTAAAAAAAAATCGTTGGAGCGAATTTTGAGAAAATCGAAAAAAACTGAAAAAGTACATCAGTAAAGTACTAGTACTCTTAGGCCTATTTTGTTCAAAAGCTTCGTGTCACGTCCCATGGGGGTGCCTAACTTAAATATAAAATTTCGACCTCCTAGCTCTATTCGTTCTTGAGACACAATTGCCGGAAAGACTGTGTGTATGTGTGTGTGAATGTGAGTGGAAAAGTGTGTGTTAAAAATTCCTTGCTCTGCGGCTTTTTAACTCAACAAATGGTATATAAATTAATTATAAAGTAAAAAATTTCCCCCCCCCCCACGCAAAAGTTGAAATGACGTCACTGGATAAGGGCGTGAGTCTAGAATACAGCTAATGATTTTTTATTATGTTAGTAAACTTTTTAGGTTTTCTTTCTTTATCCATAATCTTTATTAGTCTAAATAATTGCGAAAAGTCAATTTGGAACAAATATCTCTAAAAATAACGAAAATATAGAAGTACTAATATGTAATATGAAGGTGACATTAACCTAATAAGGAAGGTAATATTCCTTACCATTTCGTATTTTTTCCTTTCTCGATTTTAATTTTAATCTTGTTGTACAGTGTAATTATGGTTGAGATTAATAAAATATTTTGAATGTGCAACCCTACAAGTTGTTTTTAGATGATAAATACAATTGATCAAGAAAAAAACACGAAAAAGTTAAAATATCTTTTTTATAGGTTAAAAGTTATTTTCATATTTCTTCTATATTTTTTATTTTTAGATATATTTAGTCCAAATTGACATTTCGCACTCTTATTTAGGCTAATAAAGAGAATGAATAAAGCAAGAAACCATAAAAAGTTTATTAGCATAGTAAAAATCAATAGCCGTATTCAAGCCATAGCCCTGTGCAAGGGGGTATGTTTACTTGGGGTACTTACCTTTTTCCATTCATTGGTGTTTTTTTGAGGTCCTTGGCCGGATTCATTTAATATTTTAGTTAGTTCAACCCATTTTTCCAAACCTCCTCCCGTTTCTAGCATTTCTTTATTATTTTCAATGAAATTTATTAATATTTCTATTTGCTTTTTTGTAGTCCTTGGACTTCTCTTTTTGCCTTTAAAAATAAGATTCAGTTCAATTTTTAGGATATATTTGTTTCTATTTTAAGAATAATATACTTACAGATTTGTGACATCTTAGAAAATTATCTTCTATAATGAATAATATTATTAGGATATAAATAGAATAGTTGGCCTATTTATAAGAAATAAATTAAAAATATAAAAGCAAAGGAACTGTCAAAGAGGGAATAAGAAGTGAAATTAGCTATACGCATGCGCGGCAATGGCGCTAACAGACAGACTACGTTGCTAACTTCAGGCAATATTTTAACGCCTAGTGTTTAAAAATTAAAATTTAGTGTCAGTATTAAAGAATAACATTCTGCTAAAGCCGGTGTTATTACTATACTTTTTAACACCCAATTTAAAATTTAAAAATTTTAACACCTGTTTTTAGAGCTGATCTTGAAATATTCACAAAAATAGGGAGACACACAATATTCTCTCTTGGCTGAATGGTCCTTAATTGTAATTAATATATGCGATATCATCATTTCCTAATTAATATTTATATAAATTTATTTAATCCATGGTTCGACCCCCGACGGCACCCCTATCTTTTTATAAATTTATTTTGTCCTCCCTTTTTTTAAATTTTATATATTATGATAAATTTCTCATATATATTCCTCCCCCAAATTTAACAATTTATAAATATACATAAAGTGAATAATTGTGTTTCGCAGTCGAAGAGTCAGGATGACGGCTCTCTCTACCCTTCTCAGTCGAGTGAAACAAGCGTCCCCACCGATGCCCGTTTAGCATCTAGGGATCCTTCTTGGTCCACTTTCGCCTCGACGACGACCACAAGTGGTGCTTCCTCTCCTACTTCATCGACCGCTGAATCCTCCTCCAGCTATGCTCTCTTCGATGACGAATATGATTCGGCAGCAGCCAGCTCTTGGAAAGAAACAGAGGTAATGTTTCGAGGACTTTCTATAATATATTTAAGGTCTTTTTTGGCATCAAAGGCCGTCTATATTTATTTCACCCGGATTGGTAGCTAATCGAATTGAAATAAATTGTCGCGTGGGACGTATTATTGACTTGTAATTATTATTTTAATGGGTTGATTTGTGCTACCATCTCGTGGAGATTATTAAAATTACAATTTTAACTCTCTGCTAGAGTGCAGCACAAATAAGCCCTTCTAAATAATGCAAGCCAAAAATGCAATTGAAAAAATAATCTTTGTAAGGAGGGAATCGAATATTAAAGTCAGATCGTGTTCTAATTATTTTATTGTGTTATTTAGTACAATTATATTTGAATTTTTACATTTTCTTGAATCCAGTTTTTTGCTTAGGTGTCTATTGATTGTTGACTCTCCAATATTCAAATCATTACTAACAAAATTTTATTTTCTTGCTCATCAGGTCAGCAGGTAGTTGTTTAATCACTTTAAAATTATCCTTATTAGTCAGCTAGGAATTATTTATTACTATAATAGAGGCAAATCAAGAGGACAATTTAAGAGAGGATGGAGTGGTCGATTCTTTTCGACGAGGGAAGCTGCTGCTACAATTTATAAATCGATTCTTTATTCTGCAAAGCGATTTTTCGATGATGAAAAATTCCTATTTTATTAAAATAAAAAATAAAAACCACAAGTTTAAAAAAACAAATTTAGAAAGATGAAGTTATGAAATTTTGACACAGTATGTCTCCATTTAAAAAATGAAAATTAAAAAGAGGCTTTTTTTTCTTTTTCATTTAAAGGTGGACTCGCTTGCTCAAAGTGGTCTTAGTTTGGCTCGCACAGATAGTTTCGCCTACGCGGAACCGTCCGATCGACTTCGAATTCGTGAAAAGGCTCGCGTTTGGGAAAAAGAAGCAAATCCGTTGAGTGATTCGAGTTCTAGTCCGTGTCTTAATCGAGCTGACACGATCTGTTGTCGCCCGCCAGTTTGTCCATCTCCTTCTCCGAAAATCGAGCCAAGTCCATCTGCTCTATCCCGGGCTGCTGTCCTCTTCGGGAGGGTGGCTCCCGGTCTTCGGCGACCAGGACATCATGCGG
The DNA here is from genome assembly GCA_023213315.1 of Euborellia annulipes. Classification (NCBI taxonomy): domain Eukaryota; kingdom Metazoa; phylum Arthropoda; class Insecta; order Dermaptera; family Anisolabididae; genus Euborellia; species Euborellia annulipes. The sequence goes on from JAKCPI010013697.1 coordinate 24,327, forward strand.
GCCCTGCAAGGAACCCTCTTTGTAGCTGTCCACACTGTCGTCGCCAAGAAACTCCTGTTCTTACCCGACCAAGTTGTACCCCACGAAGACCTCCGTCTGCGGGATCATCTGTCTGAAGATCACTCTATTAGATATTTGTTTTATTCCAAAGATTGCCGTTCGCTATTTTAAAGATTAACTTGACTATCATGGGATTACTTTCGATAGAAATAATCTCTCTCAAAATTATTTGAAGATCAGGCCCATTAATAGAGAAAATTAAATTCTCATAAAAGGATTTTTCTTAAATAAATAACAATTTAATATTTTAGAAATCTTTGTTAATTGTAAAAAGTTTTACTTAAATAGTTCATTCCCTGATCGAGCGTGATAAGAAAGAAGAAACAAGGCTAAAATAATAAAACAAAAAAATGTACTGAAAAGATTTAGTGGTATTTTATTTATTTCCATATGAAATGGTTTATTAAATTAAATTATGCTTATTCTGGCTCAAAGATTTTTCTTTGGTTTCCTTCCTCAATTCCTTTTAATCAATACAATGCATATCTAGATTTTGTTTTTAATTTGCCCTCTCGGCTGTTGAGGCCATTTAGGGGTATATATAGTCTATATTTTTATTTCGATAGGGGGACGTTCAACACGCTGATCACCAACCCGAGGTTTCGCTGCGCTTGGCTTTACTTAGGAGGCAAAGCTGTTCGCATAAAAAGTACTACAAAATGCCTCAGTAGTTCAGGAATAAAGATTTCTTGAAGCCCCTTGAACGCAACGATTGTGGTGACTGTTGCTCTACTACGTTGTCAGGCACCCGGAACCTATCTAGGTTAAATTCAGAGATATTAAGAAGAAAAACGAATAGAAAATTGGCCGGACAGCCGATTAAAGAAAAAATTTACTTAAAACTACCAAATGAAATATAAGAGACGGCTTTTGTACAATAATCGAGAGCGAAGGAAAGTTGGGATTTGTAAATAGGCCTCAAAAAAAGGAAATTATTTGGTCCAGCTGCAAAAATACTCACAAAATTTCTTTCAGCTGAATAAGAAAAATATAAATAAATAAAAGTAAGACAATTTCTTTTATTTTTTTGAGAATGATTTTTCAAAACTTTCAGCTAACTAATTTACATATTTTTATAATAAATCATTATAAATAATAAACAAAATCGGACGAAATTTGCTATTTTTTAAAGTGATTTTAAAAGCTTTTTAATTTTTTATGGTTTTTATATATTTACTAAATATTTTTGGAAGTGTAAAAAAAAATGAGAAGTATATTTTTTGTTTATTCTACTTAATAAATAGAATAATAATAAAACATTTTAATTTGTAATTATCTTAATAGCATAAATGGAATAAATAGTTTCTTTATAAATAAGAAAGACATTGAGAAATACAAAAAAAACTTAAGAGTGTATTCCAGGTGCAAAAACTTAAGTATCAGGTAAAGAGGGGCACAAAAGTGATGAGGGTATAGGAAGGAAAGGCGGGGGCGGGGGGGGGGCATCTAGAAAACCTCCTCACTGGCGATCGTGCGATTCTCTCGTAATGCTCGGAATTTTTCAGCAACAACATTAACAAGAAATTCTCCATGGACAACGTTGTCTCTCGTTCTCACATTCACGGTGCCTGCTGCCTTCTCCTTTTCCCCAACAACTAACAAATATTAATGGAAATATATTAGAAAACGTAATAATACAAAATATAGGGTAGTAATACATTTTGAGTTCAGGATTTTTTTTTATTATAAACCACTATTTGTATTAGTTATTTATTAAAAATATAAATACTGTACAATGTTTCGACTGCTTAATCTGCAGTCGTTTTCAAGTACTGAGCACAGCCCGTGGGCTTGATGTAGGGGTTAGCGTGCTGGCCTTGTATACCAAGGGTCGCGGGTTCGGATCCCAGGCAGTCTGATGATTTTATTTAAGCCATTTGGATACCAAATTAGACCCTTAGAGGTTAGTTCACTTAAGTCTGAGCAACTGCACAGTACTTGAAAACAACTGCAGAATAAGCAGCCAAAACAGTACACATTATTTATATTAATATTTTTAATAAATAATACAAAATGTGATCTTTAATTAAAAACTCCCATAATAATAAAAGGAATCCCTTTAAAAAAATTAGACAATATCCGAGGAGGTGTCTACCAAGCTCACTCACTATCTATTTATTGTCTACTCTACACGAAAATCTTTTAACTTTTTTAATAGATAACTTACCTAAAATATAATTATACTGTGCAAGTTGTGCGTTTCGAATTTTTTTATTCATAGTATCGCCTGGATCAACATCAACGTCACAAGAGAAGCCAGCTTCGAATAATTGATTTTTCACCTGAAATAACAAGATATATTAATTTTATATATATGCTAATTAATTTAAACAAGAAAATCTCAAAAGCACAGCCGAAGCCCGAGGGAGTTTAAAATCACCCCCTGACATTTCAAAAAAAAAAAACTCACTGAATTTTGAAAAAATTTCCAATTATTCTATTTCCACATAAAAAAAGGTATTTATTATTATATTTATGAAATAATAACTAATTAGCCATGCAGAGAGACAAATGTTAACTCTTATATACCTGGCAGGCATATTCGTCTAGACTTGGTCCGACAGGAACAACGATGGCCTGTCGGGGGGAGATCCAGAATGGCCATTTGCCTCCATAATTTTCACAGAGGATAGCAGTCATACGTTCAATTGATCCCAAAATAGCACGATGAATTATCACTGGTCGTTTCTTCTCTCCCGACTCACTGTATCCATTAAAAAAAAAAGAAATTATTTTAGAAAAATTTAATTCAATTCAAACAGATTATATATATATATATATATATATATATATATGTTCTGGAAGGTTTCCGCGACTGGATGTATGCGAAGATAAGTTTTCTCGGGTTGAGTCGCGTGTGATGTGGAGATTTACTCGACGTTTCGGCTCTCCTTTTGGAGCCATTTTCAAGAGTATGGAATTAGGTGGGAATTGTTGGGGTGGATTGTTTACGGGGTCGCAGTCTTGCTGGTCCCCAGGTCAATTTGGATGCCTCAGAGGCTTGGTTTGGTCTCTGAGAGCAGGAGGAAGGTTGAGTGTGTGTAATTGCGTTTGTGTTCGGTTTGGGTTGACTACGGGGCCTCAGTCTGCCTCCCCAAGTCGATGTGTTATTGGTTTGGTTAGTGGATGTGTTAGGAGATTGGGTTTGTTCCTGAGATTTGGATTGGGTGTGTGTATGTGTGAAAAAGACCACCCAGGCAGGTCAAAGACAAGGATCAAACACCTCGCATTCCACACACACCCGTTAACCAATCAATTATCAAAACTAACATTAAAAAAGGGATTACTACTAACAAAGGGACCTCCATTAGCAAGGTCATTAAACCTAACAAAGGGTCCCCTTCCACCACACTAATTAAGCAGTCCATTATGATTCAAAAAGGGATTACCACTCCGAAACCAATTAGCTCTAAAAATGGGTCAGGCAACAACAAAGGAATGACCATTAGTACCCCAATTAACTCAGGTATAAAAGCAGCAAACCCAACCGAGAAGGCTCAGTCGTCAGATAGTCAGCGAGCATTCAAGACCTCGAGCGCCACAGCAGTAAGACAAACCAAAACACAAATCACTTCGACCATCAACACGCAAACCGCCACCACACAACCCAACACATCTCAAAGGAAACATCCGGCAATACATCGACTCGGGGAGTAGGCAGATTGAGGCCCCAAAGTCAACCTAAATCAAACACAGACACAATCACACATACACACACCCAATCCAAATCTCAGAAACAAACCCAATCTCCTAACACATCCACTAACCAAACCAATAACACATCGACTTGGGGAGGCAGACTGAGGCCCCGTAGTCAACCCAAACCGAACACAAACGCAATTACACACACTCAACCTTCCTCCTGCTCTCAGAGACCAAACCAAGCCTCTGAGGCATCCAAATTGACCTGGGGACCAGCAAGACTGCGACCCCGTAAACAATCCACCCCAACAATTCCCACCTAATTCCATACTCTTGAAAATGGCTCCAAAAGGAGAGCCGAAACGTCGAGTAAATCTCCACATCACACGCGACTCAACCCGAGAAAACTTATCTTCGCATATATATATATATATATATATATATATGGCTATTCCTGACGGGCAGGTACTCTGTGTGCGCACGCCAAAGGGTGGCGGACGAGCCTAGCCAAAAGGGCGGCAACGGAACAATGTATTTATGATTTTATAGGTTTGAACCATGAAAGTTTCCATTGAAAATTTATAATATTTTTATTAAAAACAATGAAATAATCACAAGTAGAAAACACATGGGACTTGATATTGACCCTCACCGAACAATGTATGTACAGTAGGGTGGTCCTTAGCTGGAGTATTTTCGAATTTCTTTCCCAGGGGCTCAAATGCTTCCAAATTTATTTTAAAAAATTATCTGAAAATTTGAGCTCTTAATATTAACTCCAAGTCCGCATTCCAAACTAAGTTGCTTATTTTTATGGGAAATATTTCTTTCGTTCTTAAGAATTTTTAACTTGGGGACAGATAAATTTAAAATGTTGAGTCTCACATGTTTTTATAGAGAATTCGACGCTCTACAAAAATATGAAAAAAAAAAAGAATATGCTTCATAATATTGATAATTATATGAATATCAAACTTTGAACTCGAATAACTTTTAAACTAATAGACAGCTAAAATCGCAGTAGACCTTTTTTGTAGAGCGTCGAATTGTCTATAAAAACATGTGAGACTCAAATCAACATTTTAAATTTATCTGCCCCCGAGTTAAAAATTCTAAAAAACGAAAGAAATATTTCCCATAAAAATAAGTAACTTATTAGTAGAGACCGGATTTTAAGCAAAATGCTTATTGCTGAATTTTATAAGCAGCCATTAGATATTTAATTTCTATACGAATTAGAAAAAACTAAGTGCATTGAGATTGCATTTTTTATGCTTTTTTGCTTTTTTTTTGAGTTTTCATGCTTTTTTCCCTTTCGTGCTTATTTTAACTTATTTTACGAATATTTATAATTTTTTTTTTTTTTTTATTAAAAAACTTTTTCCCATTCACACACGCATACATCAGGGACGTATATAGGGGGGGGGGCGCCCCCCACAAATTTTCCGCAGGGTGAAAAAATTTGGTTCCGCAAAAAAAAATTTTTCCCAAGGCGGGGCTGAATAAATTTAGTTTCTTTAAAAAAAATTTGTATATGCCATTGGTATGAGTAAAAATTGCTTATGAGATGCTTTTTTCAACTTTTATGCTTATTTAACAACTTTTTATTCAAGTTTTTTATGCTTTTTTAAGCACTTTTTTTCCATTTTTTTATGCTTTTTTGTCCGGTCTCTACTTATTAGTAAAAGAATTTGATTTTCGGTTTAACTGTGGTTTATTTGTAAAATTTACAACGTTTCGGCCACTCATTCTGTGGCCTTCTTCAGATACAGTGGGGGACAATATTAAGTCCCACCCATGCGTTTTGTACTTGTGATTATTTCATTGTTTTTAAAAAAATATTGTATATTTTTTAATGGAAACTCTCATGGTTCAAACCTAGGAAATTTGCAATAAAGATTTTCATTTTCTTTTATAAAAACAATGAAATAATCACAAGTAGAAAACGCATGGGTGGGACTTAATATTGTCCTTCACTGTACAATAACCACAAAACCGAAAATCAAATTCTTTTACTAATGATAACAACAGTGAAAGCCTAACTCCAAAATAAGCAACTTAGTTTGGAATTAATATTAAGAGGTCAAATTTTCAGGAAATTTTTTTATGTCAATTTGGTAGCATTTGAGCCCCTGAGAGCAAAGAAATTCGAAAACACCCCAGCTAAGGACCACCCTAATATACAGTATATATACAAGTAATAAACAAGATTTTCTAAGAGCAAGACAAGATAAGATTTGATGAGTTACCAAACATAATTGAGGTTGAATTGAATTGGAAGTTGGAAATCAAGTTGAATAGTTCCGCATTGATGGTGCCTTTTTAGTGCATCTGAGAGAGTTATGTCAATCTTAGGTCCATAAAAAGCTCCATCGCCTTCATTTAGTTTCCACGGAACTCCAAAATCATCCAAGGATTCTTTTAATTGCTTAAATGATAAAATAAATAAAATTATTTAAAGAAATTAATTTTTAATTTATTTTTTTCCTCACTTTTTCCGCATCATTCCAAATATTAATATCGCCAAGATATTTTTCAGGTCGCGTTGAAAGATATAATTGGAAAGTGAATCCAAAAATGCCATAGACATGTTGAAGGAATCGCAGACAGCCTAACATTTCCTCTTTGATTTGCTCCGGGGCGCAAAAAATGTGCGCGTCGTCTTGCTGAAAGCGACGGACTCGAGTGAGGCCCGTCAACGCCCCGGAGAGTTCATTTCGATGAAGAACGCCGAAATCGGCGAGGCGGAGGGGAAGTTCGCGCCAGGATCGAGTGCGGTTATCAAAAATCAAACTGAAATCAATATTTTTTTATTAAAAAGTTTGCATGGCAAAAGCATAAGTTAAATTAGTTGTTGCGAAGGGTGAAGTTGAATAAAATAAAATTCGGAGTAGTTTGAAGAAGGAGTCGTTTGGACTCTGAAACGATGACTCATACTGGGAGGCAAGGGCGGATCCAGAGTTGTTTCTCGGGGGACTTTGTATCCGCCCTTGCTGGGAGGAGATATTTCAAATAAATTGGCCTGAAAATCATCTCCAGATTTTTATTTAACTTCCCCCTTCTCATCAATATCCACCAGGCTGTCTTCATTAGTGAATGTTACTTACCAATGACCCGGACAGTTCATTGGTTTCAATGCAAAAGTTTCCTTTTCAGATTCAAAAGAAAACATGTTATCCTAAAAAAAAAATAAAAAAATGTCATCAAATCATTTTTATTAATATTTTTGTTTCAAAATACCAGATGTACAAGATTAAAATGTTTTTCTTTTTCATCAAAAATAAACAATATTTAGCATTAATGACAAAAGAATTTAAAATATCGGCCATCATTTTCTATACTTTTAGGCAATTTATGGATGCCATTCCAAAAGAAAGTTTCAATTCACTTGGTCGAATGTTATGAAATGCTCAGCCAGGGCGTGTCCCATTGACGAAAGCAAATGATAGATAGCCTGAAGGGGCCAAGTCTGGTGAACATGGCGGGTGAGGCAAGGCTGGAAATGGGTGGCCTCTTTGACCAGTGTGCCCGAATATGCAGAAGCGGTGTCATGCTGCAAAATGACTTTGCCATGTCTTTTAGCTTGTGATATTTGCCATCATTTTGCATCCAACAATGCTTGCAAGTGGGCATTTTCAAACTTTTTTGGACGATTTTCGCGTTCACAAGTCTTGACGGTTGGAGCAAGCTCGCCGTAAGTTTCTACAAGAATTCGAAGCTTTTTGATTGGACAAGAAAATCAGCATGTGCCGCATATTAGCCTCAAACTTGGACATGTTTACCACAGAAAAGAATCGGTAAAGACACAAATGAATTTGGCGTTTAGTAGTGCTTTTCCTTGGCTTTGGATTTGACATAAATTAATTGTGCTTTGTGAAACATCTCTCAAAAAAAAACGACATTTTAAACTTGTACACCTGGTACTTAATAAAAGCAATGAAGATGCGGTTTTCAAATTGTTTTAATTATTCATGAAACCCTTTACAATTTTTAAAACGCAATGGGTAGCTGTTAACAAAAAGAACCCTTCAAAAGAAGCCGAAATTTATCCCCTTTTTTTTTAGCAACATTTCATTCACATTCCATTTTTTCAGTAAAGTAATTTGTTTTAGTTAAATGAAAAGAAATGCACATTATTTTAAAAGCTTATTCGACTTTTAATTATCTATGTTAAGTGGTCGAATGTTATCAAAAGGAAGATAAATTCATTGGGAAATTTAAATCAAACGTTTATGAACAAAAATGAGATTTATTAGCGAAAATAGCAAAAAGGAAACTTAATTTTTTGTGAAAATATTTTTTAAGAAAGCCTTCATATATAGAATATGGTTATATTTAATCAAATATTCTATTTATAGACAAGTTCATCAAGTTATAATTAATATCATCAATTTACACCGCAGTAACAAGGATGCATGATGTAGATATTCAAAAAAATATTTTCTAGATTGGTGTTAAATTTTTCGAAAATATAATAAGCAAGTTTCTACTCTACCGCATAGTGAGCCCAATGTCCAGAAATCTTCCAAAGCTTCGCATTATAAATATTAGGCGTAACAACTTCTTGAAATCCTCTCTTTCGATATTCACTTCGGATCATTTCGATTAAAGAATTATAAATGAAAGCGCCACGAGGTTGGAAAAAACATGATCCTGGCGATAATTCGTGGAAAAAGAATAATTCTTGATCCTGCAATAAAAATTTATTTAAAAAAAAAAAAAATGTATTATTAAAAAGATTTTCTCGAGTCTTTTATACCTTGCCTAATTTCCGATGATCCCGTTTCGCTGCTTCTTCTTGGAATTTCTCCCATTCTTTAAGTTGTTTGTTATCTGGAAATGAAATTCCATATACCCTTTGTAATGATTCAGCATTTGCATTTCCTTCCCAATAAGAAGCGGAATTCTGGGAAAAAAAAATCAATAAACATTATTACAAGAGAAATTAAAGAGCATGTAAAGAGGGCTGAGAAACAAAGTAGTGAAATGTATTTTGCATTTATTGCCATAAAAAACTCACATGTTAATTAAGAACTAATCTTTTTGTCCTGATGGCATATGTTAGATATATTTTTTTATGTTACAAAAAAACACCTGGTAAAATAAAATTAATCAAAATTCAAAGCTCAAATAAAAATACTTTGTCTCTTGCTTAGAAAAATTTATTTATTTTACAAAAGTTGGTTAATTCTTGAAATAAATGGTAGATGGCATCCCAATTGATATGGAAAATTAAAATGACTCATTTTCAAAAAGATTTGACTCACGCCACTATGTTTCTCAGCCCTCCATATGTCACCATCTTACCTTGGTTACTTTGAAAGCTTTTACTTTTCCCGTATGGCGTACGTGGGGTCCACGACACAAATCAATTAAAGATCCACAACGATAGATTGTGGTTTTTGGTGAAGTCACTTTCTCTTTCAAAATTCTACATTTGAACTCATTATACTAAAATAAAAAGAAAAATTATTTTTCTTCTGTGTGCTAAATAAAGCAGAATTGGCAAGTAATTGAAGTGTTGATGCGTATTTTTTTATAAAAATTCTTTAATTACCTTAAACATTTCCAATAATTGTTCTTTGGAGACTTCCAAACGTTCAAAATTTTGTTTGTCTTTAATTATATTTTTAGCCACACCTTCCATAGTTGGAAAATGCAAATTTGAAACCTGAACAAAAAAAAAAAAAACATTAAAAGAAAATAAGAGATATTGTTTTCGAGATAGTTTTTATACCTGCTGTTCTTGATCTCTAAGATACATATCGTAATAAAAGCCACTTTCAATAGGGGGGCCATAGCAGATCAAACAACCGTAGAGTCTTTCAAGGGCCTCCCCTAAAATATGAGCTGAAGAATGCCAGAAAACCTGCTGGGCTAAAATTAAAATGCATAGATCTATATAGTACAGAAATAATAAAGGTATATTATATTTACATTACAATTAAAGAGTGATTTAAACCATATTTTTTAAACATTAAATATGAAAACAATTATTATTTAAAAACTTTATAATATATTTGAGTTTAAAAAATTTTTTCTAATTACCTTCATTGTCATCAAATTTGAGTAATTGTAAATTTGCATCCTTTTCTAAAGGGCGATCCAAATCCCATAATTCTCCATTTACTTTCGCAATTACAGTATTATCAGCAAGACCTTGACTGTAAAAAATAACGATTTTTAATAATAATTAATAATATAATCAGTCCTAAATCGTATCATGAAATATACCATCCTTTTATTATATGAAGTAAAATCAAAAGAAAATAGAACAGCTATTTCTTGTTATTTTAAGGGGGTTCAGGAGCGACCACTAAACGTACTTTAAAAAAAAAAAATTAGACTATTATAAGGAATTTTTCAATGCGGTTTTTTTTTTAAATGAATTAAATTCATAAGAGATTATTGAGACATCGAGCTATAATTTTTTTTATGACTTATAAAAAAAGGAAATTATTTTTTTTGTTATCAAGCCAATATAGAAAACCTTCTGTCCCAATAATCTTTAATTTTTTTTTAAATTTAAAAATGAATTTATTGTTATTATTAATCACATATTAAGAAATTTTTAAATTAAGATTAGATGATTTATTTAAAATTCAACTGTCAAATTAGTTCAGCATTCTTGCAATAGATGGCAAGCTAGTCTAACAGCCCCGGGGGGGGTGGGAAGTTCCCATTTTTTGGGGGGGGGGAGAAGGGGGGGAAAAGACTGCTTATTGGCCTATATCTGGCCTATATTTATATATTTTTATGCTTTCATAAAAGATACATAATATATAATAACATTTATAAAGTATTTATTGTTAAAAGGTCAATGAAAATCAACCAAATGCATAAAATATTATTAGCTAACATTCTGACATCTCTTGGCAAATTTTTGAATTACTTGATATTTTGGGCATACTTTTTATGACACACAACGCCCTCTTATCGGGAAAAGCATGCGTAACACCTTCGCTCCCGTTCCCCCTTAATTATAAAATGATAGGTGGGGCATGTTTTATAAGATTTAGTAATGAAAGGAATTTCTTCATTACAAGCCACCCAGACAGCTTTGAATATTGAAGCAATATTGCAGAAGCAATGCGAATCATGCATATATTGCCAATATTGCAGAAATATTTAAAATCTTGCAAAATATTGGCAATATTGAAGGGGCAATTTTCCAAGCTAGGCGGACATAGGAATATTGCAGCAACATTGCTGCAATATTCCAAGCTGTCTGGGCAAGGACCAGTTACTTGACGGTTCTTGAAGAAACCCTAACGGAATATATGAAAGTTTAATTAATTACCTTATTCCTTTGGCAATTTCAAAAGGCGTGGTGGACCAAGCTTTTCCATCCACTTTTTTTCCATCAGGAAGAGTTATTGAGATTGCTATGTTTTGACTGGCCAATGATGCTAATTCTTCTTCATATTCTTTCTTCCATTTATCCCATAAAAGAATTCTATCCTATAAAATAAACATGATATATCAATCTCACAAAATAATTGAAGTTGACAATATGTCAAAATTTTATATTAGAAAGGTAGAAAAAGGAATTATATAAAAGGGCTATTCTGTTAGGCCTTAATGACCATAATTATTTAAATTAATTTGATTTCTACTCCAAGTAAGAAGAGTCTCACAAAAATTTAAGCTGAGTTTAAAAATAAATCATTATTGATTAATATCGTCACAAGTTTCAACATTTAGATGTCATTTATTTTGCCACGAAGGCTTATTATTTAGAATCTTTATGTTATCTAGACAATCTCTTATTGATAAATATATATACCAAGTCGAATTTTACTTTTTGTGAAATAATATACAATTTTTTTGTTTTATAACTTTTACCCTTTAGGATATAATGGTTGTAAAAAGTGCTTGTATACTATGGTAACAGATTATAGAAACCAATTTTTTTTAAAGATATATATATATATATATATTTTACTTGAATATATTCCGGCCACGGATTGAGTTCTGAAATTCCAGACTTATTGTCTCCTCCTCCTCCTTTTTTATCCTTTTTATCTTTATTCTTCATTTTGGCGACCTGAAATTAATATAATTAATTAATGAGGGAAAAAAATATTTTAAAATAAAAAAAAATGGAAGGAACTTGGAAGGATCTCCAAAAAAATATAAAAGGATAAAATGTTAACAAAAAAAAAAAAATTTAAAAATAAAAACAAAATTTGTTTCTCATTCCGCTCACCTCTTGGGAATTGTTCTTGAAACTATTCGTAAGACACTCGATATTAAATTGAGAATTAATATTTGGTGAGAAATGATATCGTTCGGTGCCGAAACTTTCAATATGTCGATACCAGCGACAAGCGTGAATGTATTTATCCTGAGGACACGTTTTTAACGTTTCGAATATGAGAGTATCTAATTTTGTTGGGTAATATCCTTCCAAGTAACTTTTATCTGACAGATAATTATTTAAGGATTCGATTCCTTCAAATAATTCAAGATCATTAGGCATTTTCTACTATAAATATAATTTCACACAAAATGAATCTGTAACAGTTGAAAGTGATCTTTAATGCGAGAAAATTAATAAAAAATAAAAAGGTGATGCAAGTTTTGGTAGATTTTTGCCTACCGTTGCAAGAGTCCGGTAGGAACGAGGTGTAAAGAGCCGATATGCAGTTAATGCACTAATTTTTAACATATCCTAATTGAAAAGATTAGAAAAAGTTTGTTAAATTAAAATAAACTCATGCCTTTTCACTGCCCAATTGCAAGTCGTTGATCTGTTCCTGGACCACGTTAATCTCTGGGATGCTGGTCATGGCTGAGACAACTGCAAAGGCAAAACGAAAACGTGGAGCTCTTAACCTATGCGGACTGAAAAGGCGCAAAATTTATCAGCGACTCTTTTCTCAATGATGCAATCTGATTGCGTGGTGATTTCACTTTGAAAAATTTTATCAAATAAGTATTTTTTTAATTAAGCGATTTTACTTTTATTTTTAAATTGATTATATTATTAACTTGACGCGGTATTATTCAAAAAAGTCAAAAATAGTTAATCAATGAGTATATTTAAAACAATAGAATTTCAAAGAATACCAATTTATTAAAATAGGGTAAATTACCTCTCTTAAAATTAAAGGGCCCTCACACTTCCAAAAATGTCGTTCAAAATTTTATGTAAAATATTGAGCTAGATTTTTGTGTAAAATATTGAATAGTCGTGGACCCCTCACACTACACAAAAATTTGTACAAAATTTCATTTTAGCCTTCGGGCCTTGGTGCAGTGGGTAGCATGCTGGCCTTCTTTACCAAGGGTCGCGGGTTAGGATCCCGTCTCCTGCGACGTGTTTAACCAAAAAAGACCTTAAATGAAATTAAAAAAAAAAAATTCTTTTTATTATACATGTTTCAGAGAACATATTTTTTTGGAATTTAAGGCAGGGGGGTGTCGGACCCACATATTCCACCCTTCCCCCCTGACCACGGTCCTGTTAGCTACCTACCTCGATACAATGGAGTGGGGAAAACTATTCGTCTCCCTTCCCTGGTTTGTTTTTTTTTTTTTTTTCATAGGGATTACAATGATGCTTCCATTGCTTGCGACGAACGAAGGCTCTTGACAGAATGAAGTAATTTTGAGCAAATTTTTATCAGCCCCCCCCCCCCTTGCATGCTTCAAAATTTTGAATATATCTTTTTGAAAATGTTTGAATGCTCCACAAAATTTTATATACTCGCTTTTTTGTGCAAAAATTGCCCTCACACTTGCGAAAATGTTGTGCAAAAAAGAGGGCCCCTCTCATATTCACAGATTGAAGGAATTTAGGACCTCACACTTGCAAAAATTTTGCACAAAAACGATCTCTTCAAAAGTTTGTGCAAAATTTTTGCAAGTGTGAGGTCCTAACTTCCTTCAATCTGTGAATATGAGAGGGGCCCTCTTTAGTCTTAATTTTGCACAAAAACGATCTCTTCAAAAGTTTGTGCAAAATTTTTGCAAGTGTTCATTCTGTGAATGAGTGGGGCCCTCTTTTGTCTTAATTTTGCACAAAATTTTGAAGGTTTTTTGTGGAAAATTTTTGCAAGTGTGAAGGCCCTTTAAATGGATTTTTTTTTAAATTTTATTTTACCTTTAAGCCCGGTTTACTCCGGCTTTTGTGAAATTTGAATTTAAATTCATAGATTGATTCATAGATGGTAAATGATGGGGGACAACTTTTGATTTAAAATTTTTCGGCCTAACATGAGTTTTATTCAGGAAGACAGGGAAAAACAATAAATTATTATATATCTTTTTAATAAATTCAATAATTTAATTTCATCAATTTAATTAGAGGAAACCTTGTAAGAAATTTATTTTGAAATAGAATTCTTTTTTATGGATAATTCCTGGAATACATTTCTAAAAGATGAGAGAAGCCTGGAGGGGTACCTAGTTACGTCCATGATCACATTTTTTACAAGAGGTGGGAAAAAATATCCATCCAAATGTGTTTTTATTACCCCATAAAAGAACGAAAAAAAGAATGACATCAGGGAGGAATCGCCATTCTTAGCTCAAGAATGAAGTTGTGGTCTCGTTTTTTCACTTTTTGAAATCAAGCTTATTATTCCGTTCCCCATTGTAAAATTAATCGATTGTTAAGACACGGAAAGTAGAGATCAGTATTCTGTATTATATAAAAACATTTCTAAAAGAAATGATGAGAGAAGCCGTTAGGGAGATGAAGAGCACACAATTGACTAATTAAGTGATTAGTAGTTTACAAAAATCAAAGTTAAGGAATAATATTTTATTTTTAAGAGTATTTACATTGGTATATATATATATCGCGGATATTAAAATGAATTTTTAATTTTGATTATAATAATAAAATTATACTTTTCATATATTATTGGTTATTAAAAATTTGTTTAATTTTAAATGAAAGAACAAATTCATTGTCAATTAATATTATTTTCATTTTTAAATTAAATAAAAAAGAATTCAGAGTGAAATAAAGTTTTTTTTTTAAATATATAGATCTATGGTATATATAATTTGATTTTTAGTTAAAATTGAATAAAATAAGCAAAAATAGGAAATCATCAAGAATTATTTTTTATTTAATAACTTTTATCAAGTCTGAGTCTGGAAAAAAAGACAAAAAAAATATAAGAATCAAAATAAATAAATAAATAAATAAAAATGTAAAAGTTTTATATTCAATTTAAGTAAAATTTATAATATATAAATTTGTATGTTTTGTATGAAAGTTTCCCTATCTATAAATTTTTTACTATAAACATCATTTTGTGTTCAACAAATAATCTTAAATTTACAAATAAAAAAAAAAATTTTAATTTAAGGGTTGCCTGTGAAAAGGCAAATTGCTCTTTCTCTCTAATAAGAAAATTACTGAACAGAGCAGTATTTTTTTTGATCAAATCCAAATATATTCCGACTGATCAAAACATTTGGAATCCCTTTTTACTTTCTCTTATTAAGGCGGCTACACACTTAACTGCAAACTTGACAAGCATGCATGTGCAAACCTTTTGTACAAGCATCCACAAATTCCCTTCGGCACTTCAAGGCACAAGCAAGCTTGTGCAAGCAACAGCTTAAGCCGAAAATTAACCTAAAAATGTCGAACCTAGAGTTTTGATTGCTCAAATATGTTGGTGCATGATTAAAATTTAATCGAGGATCAAGTGGCTTACACAATTAAAATACTTGCGCAAAATTCTCCTACAGATGCAACAGTTTGCTTGTACAAAAAGATTGAACATGCATGCTTGACAAGTTTACGTGTGTAGCCGTATTTAGAGCAATCTTTCATGAATGTAAAAATATATGTATATTTTCACATAATTATATATATTCTCTTCCGTCCAAAACTTAAAAGAAATTTTATTTATAATTGAATTATATATATTTTTTATTATATATATTACATTTTTCATAATTCATTTCAAAATTTTGATTAAAAAAAATTATAATAATACATTATTTATCATGATATAAATATTTTGAAAAATTTTTTGGCTTCTTGTTTAAAACAATATTAAAAATTCAACTTTTTATAAAATAAATTTATACAAAAAATAATAAAAAAAAAAAAAAAAAAAAAAAAAACAAGAAATAGAAATATTTCGCTATTTCTAGTCCTAGAATTAGTTTACAAAATTATTATTTATTCATTTAATAAAATAAGTCAATAAACTTGATAGGAAAATACTCTAGTTTGGCAGTATACTTTGGATAATCAAAAGAAAATTGTTTATAAAAATTTTTTGTAAAAATTTATTTCACTGTTTTCGATAGTGAAATTGGTGAGGGAGGTAGTCTAAAATATATTTATTTTTAAAAAAAGGATGAAATGAAAAATTTGTGAAATTATAGAATTAATATTATATATATAATATATATACTGTATTTAGAGAGATGGAAATTTCGATCATTTGTTTATTTTATTACAATAAGTTAAAGGAAAGGCACCAATGTTGCTCACTATTGTGTCCTTTATAAAAATGTCTGTAAGAATCAATAATATAAAATAGGATAATACTTTAAAAAGTTAAAAAAAAAACAACACAATTGTTTTCAGATCAATTTGAACAAATGATTATGATCGTTTAAGCTGTGCTTTAAAAACACACAGCCAAAAAAACGAGGATTTGCTGGCTTTTTAAATCATTTTATAGGAACATAATCAATCAATCGTGGGATTCTGATAATTTTCGACGTTTTGATTTGGATTTTTTGGCAGTAAGAGATTCTTGGCCACTATCCTCGTCACTAGATTCACTTGACGATGAAGACGAGGACGAGGATGCCGAGGATGAATCCGAAGCAACACCAGTTGATGCAGATAAATCCACTGAATCGGCAATTGCAGCTAATTCCGGTCGACGAGCCTTCAAAGCTCCATATAATTTTCTAGATAGCTTTGGCCTCCCTCGAACAGTTTTATGCCAAACAATTGCTAAATTTGTTCGACTACAAAAATTTTGGGTAATGGCTATCGTATGGTCTAGATTAAGCACCACATGCCACCATCCACCTGGTACGAATACTGTCTCGCCTGGGCGTTGAAGGATTTCAATCGGCCGACAGTCTTGAGGCCACCAGGGCTCTTTAGTTCTAGGATAAATTACTGCAAACCATGTGATAGCCTCATCACGTTGTTTTCCTCCCTCAGCTGGTGGAACGCGAAGAAGATGTTTAGGAGTATGCGTCGGGAAGAGACACCATCGTTTATGTCCCTAAAAAAAGAGTCATTTTTTAAATAAATAAATACTGAATAATAAATCAATTAAATAATGAATAATTTAAATTTCCTAATATATCTATGTGATTTTTATTAAAGAATGTATTTTATCCAGGTAATAAAAAGAAATAAAATTTTTTTTCTCGATCTCAAGTTATTTACCTTAAAATCATAAATAGAAGAAATGAGACACTCAATGAAGTCGATCCGAAAATTTATTAAAATATTTTCCAGAAAAATTTCTTCTCTTAAAATTTTCTAAGTTCTTCAAGAGGTCAAAAGAAAAATGTCTTCATTAAAAAAAGAAAAGGTCTGGGGATTTGGAGTCATTCCAAAAAAATTAATCATTGTTCAAAGGAAGAATATTTAATTAAATAAATTTGAGCTCTCGGGCTTGGTGATGTTGGTAGCGCGACTGCCTTGTATACTAAGGGTCGCGGGTTTTTATTTAAGCCCTTTGAATACCAAACCAAATGGCTTAAATAAGAATGCCTGGACCCCTAATAGATAAATTATTTAATAACGGATATCGTAAAAAGTCTTATGTGGCCTGAGTTGCCGAAAAGACTGTGTGAATGTGTGTGTGAGTGTGAGTGTGAATGAGAAAAAAGTGTGTTAAAACAAAATAAATAAATTTGAGAAAAATGCAGATGGTATGCATAAATAAATATCTTTTCATTTAATGCATAAAAAATTGATAATATTTAATCTTAATCTCCACTTATAAATAACATTTTTGAGATTAGATACTTTTGAATACTGTTAATTTTATTATTGGGCAGAAGAGTAAACCATCCTAAACACCATTTCCTTGCTAGCAGATTCCACAACAAAAAATGTTATAATTTGGGCTAGCAATTTTGCAATTATATCTGTGGCGTAGCGAGTTTAACTCGCGCCCGGGGCACAATACCTTTTTAGCACCCCCCCCCCCCCATTCGAAAACCATATAATATTATATGTAAAATATACAAAATTATTATATTACACTGGCACTAAATTTAAAATATATTTTCCAGAAATCAATTATAATAAAAATAAAAATTGTCCAGCAATTTTTTGTTTTGCGGACCATTTGGCGCCCCTTTGTGAAGGCATGATGACCCCCCCCCCCTTGCTCCCGAATCGAACCGAACCCCCTCGCTACGCCACTGAATTGTATTGTATTTTAAAAAAAGAAAAGTGTTTTCTGTGGTCCTGTAGCAATTTTTTACTTTCTCTTACCTCTATATATGTCAATATATAGAGAAAGTATTCGATACATGTCAAAAATTCGTTGTCGAGATTTTGATGGATATACATGTTTTGAGGTCCCCTGAATCCAAAAAAGTGGTTTTCGCGACATGGACTGTCTGTGTCCAATTTTAAGCATAGAGGAATCGAGCTACGAAGTTGAAATTTTATATATTTTTATATATATATATATTTATTATATTTTATAGCTTTTGGCCTCACCAATAAAAAACTTGTTGAAACTGTTGAAATTTTATATTTAAATTAGGCACCCCCTTAGAAAGTGAAAATAAGCCAGACGTGAAAGATAAGGATGCCGCCAGGATCTGCCGATTTGAACTCAGCATGCCCTACCACTAGACCACAGAATCGCATTCGGCTATTTGAATTTAAACATATTGCTATTTTAAGCTGTGTCCACATTACTGGTGCTCGTGCTCGAGTGGCTTGAGCTTGTCAAGGAGGCTTTTAGCTCGTGCTCACTACTTCAGTTGTTTGACAAGCTTTCGCTAACGAGGATCCGGTCGCAATCCTGAAGACTTGCCAGTTTTTTCAATTAAATAAACTAAATCAACCAAACGGTGTTTACCTGAACTAAAGCATTCCAAGCACTTGTACCAAGAGGATCAACATGAACTCCGGTCCCACTTCGCTTTGGTCCCATTACAAACCAACGATATGGAGGCCTTCGGGATTCGCCGGCATATTGAAATAAATCATCTTTGAAATACTCTGGTATTTCATAATCTTCGAGTAATTTACGCCTTCTTGGATGCTGTAAAATCAATTTGGAAATATATTATTGCAGTCAAGATTTTTGAAAGTAGGCAGGGGAGGGAGTGTTTCGAAAATAATTTACATTTTTGCTGATCCTTGTCTTTATCCCTCTAGCTTGTGAGTGATTTTTTTCTTAAATTGTTTAGAAAAATATTAGTTTCAAAGAAATTCTGAACATGTCTTTAAAAAAAAAAAAAAGTTTGGGGATTAGATAATATCAGTGTATTTTATATATAGCAATTTCACAATTAAGGAAAGTTTAAGGTGGACAAAAATGAGATTGCAAAATAACTCAGGTATGAAATAACATTACGTAATTATCTATTTTTCTTAAGAAAAAACAAAATAACATACCTCTCCAAAACTACTGTCAAATATATAGAGAGGGCTATCATCAGTCGTTGTTGTCATATACTGGATATAATACTTGAGTTTCATTTTTACACTATAGCCTTCATTATCCTCTCCACATTTAAATTTTTGGTTTCGATATTTTTTAGCTAATCGCTGAAACAGTGAAACAAGGAAATGTTAATTAAAAAATAAAAAGATACAAATGATAAATGACTAACTTCAAGTGTCCATTTATGCTTTGCCTTCCAATTCTCTTGAACACCCAGAATAACGACAGGTTTATATGGCTTTTCGTATTTTTCAATGAATTGATTTGGAAGACATTCGTTCACGTGAATTCTCTCAGCGTTATCTTCAAACTGAGTGAATTGTTGAAAATTATTCGTATATCCCAAACGATTCCAATCACCTTTATTACCTAACTCTAAAATTATCAATTGAATTAAAAATTATAAAATAAGGAAAATTTGAAATTGTTTGGTGTACGTGCTCGAAACTTGTTACATCATGGCACTAACCTGGTCTTGCTTTTCTTTTAACTTCACGAATTCTTTTTCGTGCTCGATGGTCCATTTGATTTTTATGCACTTATGTCTATTTAATAGAAATAATAAATAAAATAAGACGAAGAGAATGATATTTCTTTGGGTTTTCAAAACAACAAGTAGAAAGAAGAATTTTAAAGTGACATGATTCAAATCAGAGAATAATATAGATGGCATCATCATCAAAGAATACAAATAAAATATCAGATAAAGCTTCCGATTGCAGCCAGATAAATATGAATGAGCCCATCAAATTTACCAAATGAAAAAAATAAAATTAATATATCAATAGTATTTCCTTTTTTAATTAGAAATCAAAATTGTTTTAAGAAAATTGTTTTAAGAAAATAAAATTTTTAATTTTATTATATTGTAATACTGTCTGTTATATTTGTATATGTTCAAGGATCGGCCATTTTGATAGTTGTTCTATCTTCGTGCCTAATTATATAATAGAAAGGAATCTTTTATAAATTCGATAAATTTCCTTATTATATAGAAAATGTTCCGAAACGTTGTGGGACGAATGCATGGCATCGCGAGGCAATGTATTATACCAGCAAGATATTCTAGTCAAAGCCCATCAGCCTCAATCGCAAATCCTCAACACCCACCTCATGAAACGGACGAGGAATTCGATAACAGATATGAAGCATATTTTAATCGCCCCGATATTGACCATTGGGAAATCCGTAAAGCAATGAATGACCTTTGTGGAATGGATTTGGTACCCGAGCCAAAAATTATCATCGCTGCACTGAAAGCCTGCAGAAGGCTCTCCGATTATGCTCTAGCTGTTAGGTTTATTGAGGCTGTTAAGGAGAAATGCGGCCCTAAACAGAAAGAAATTTATCCTTTTATTCTCCAAGAAATTCGACCCACTTTGAATGAACTTGGAGTGAATACTCCTGAGGAATTGGGCTACGACAAACCAGAGCTCGCTCTTCCTGACGTAGATACTTATTACGCCAATGTTAAATGAACAAATTCGTTTATTTATCAGCAATAAATTAGTCTGAAATTTAATAGACTGGCCATGTCTATCTTATATTTGTAAATTCAAGTTAATTTAATATTACTCAATAAATTACTTAAAACAATTCTCTCTTTTTATTTACCTTTTTTATCTTAATCATCAGTTTATTTATAATATTATAATTATAAATATTTTTAAATAAGTATTAATCAGGTAGTGATATAATAGTTTATAAATAAAATAAAAGCTTATAGACCATATTATATTTAATATTTGTTACAAATTTTAAGATACCTGAAAAGTATTGAATGAATTTTAATTTATTTTTATTTTGTCATGATAAAATGATTTACGAATTAATAAAGGATTTTGGGATGATAATTTGGAGTTGTTTTTATGATATCACACTCTTTTCCTAGATATGATCCTTGTTAGCTTTTTGATAATATATATTTTACATATTTATCTATAATATGAAGCTCAATTTTCTTAAATTCATCTTTAGCTACAACTCCATTCCCCTGTGACCATTAGATGGAAAGCCCCCAAGAGTTCTAATGGACCACCTAGCTTATCTTGATTGTACATTTCTCCATAAGTGCATGTAAGGTCTAATGATTAAAGAGGCCTAGATAAATAAAAAAATATTAATAAAAGTTTCTGAAGACTTGACTTTGAAATTGGTTCTTAATCTTTTGAGAAGTGTTATTTATTTATTTATAGAAGGCTCAGCAACTAGTTTTGCCTTCAAATGAGTGTTAAAAAAAATTAATAATTTAATCTGCATTTTTATTTGTAATTTTCTATTAGTACTTGTCAAGATTTCCCTTAATAAATTATTCAGATGGCTAATGGGAAATTTATTCCAGGCCTTCGCATGAATTTTTGGTATTTTCTTTTCAGATTTGTTTTGTTTATACAGTATATATATATATATATATATGAACCCTGTTATGCATTAGTGTGTCAAGCGCCAAAAAAAAAAAAAAAATTGAAAATTGAGTTTGGTTTTCATTGATCTTTTAACAATAAATACTTTATAAATGTTATTATATATTATGTATCTTTTATAAAAGCATAAAAATATATAAATATAGACCAGACGCTATTATGGGATCAGCTGTTAGACTAGCCTGCCATCTATTGCAAGAATGCTGAGCTAATTTGACAGTTGATTTTTAGGGGGGGGGGGGAAATAAATCATCTAAGCTTATACAGAATTTTTAACTAGCCTAGTATTGCCATCTAGCCACTTGTCATATAACTAAAAAAAACTTATAAAGATACTTCCCATAGAGCTGTCCCCCCATGATGTTGTTTTTGTATTATAAATTTGTATTGTGATTGTTTGGATCTAGCCACCGAGGACTGGTGTCGTTTATAAATTTATTTATTCAATATATTTAGAAGAAAAATGATTTTCATAGATAGAAGGCTTTTGGAGGGCGTTGATCAGCATTCTTGCTCGAGCCGTCGATCCTGAGGTTGAGCTCTGCTTGGCATTGCTTGTTTACAGCGATCTTGGTGCCCGTTCTGCCGACAAATCTGCATTTTGCTAACAAAAGTTTTACTAATTTATATTTAAATTTAATTGGATCTATGATATATTCATTCAGGGAATTGGGGTTGGAGAAAAGTAACTAGTGAAGGATATATACAGTATATAAGTTATATTTTTTTTCTTAATAAAAATGTGAGAGGGGGGGGGGGAATCAAAACTTTTTTGGCCTCCACCATTTAAGCTTAAAAAAAAGAAAATTACGTGTATATAATTAATATATAATATTGTGGGAAAAATAAAAAAAATTTGATTTAAATTATCATTTAAAACATTAATATATTCTATTCAATAGTTTGGAGCTTTGGTTAAATTTAAATTTCACATTGATGATTTTTATAAATTACTTATAGTGAAAAATAATTTCTCATAATATATAATCATATATTTTTTTCTCTATACAAATAGATTATTTGACAATAAATTATTTATATACATACATAAAGATTTTACAATAAAAAAAAAAAAAAATTATAAAAAAAAACAAACAAAGTTCTTATGATAGTAGAGAAAAATGTTCTACACAATTTTTTTTTTTTTTTTTGAAGAAATTTAAAATTTAGGTGCTATATATATATACATTTTTTATCAAAATTCAATATTTAAAAATTAATGCTTAAATGAAATGATTATTACAGTAATTTTTCAACAGTTTTTCTAATTTTGAAATCTTCTAAACTCTACTATGGTATGGAATCAATAAAAAATTAATAAAGGATATTTTTATAACAAACATATACAGTAAAAAAAATTAAAAATGGATGTAGAATATAATATAAGCACCTTTGAAGAAGTGAATACAAAATTTTGTGTTTAAAATTGATTATAGTTGGACTTATATCAAAGTTAAAATACTACATTTTGTGAATTAAAATAATAAATTTGGTGATATCCACAAGCCAACAAAATTACTTTAAAAATAAACACAATAAAGGCGAAGAAAATAGAATTGACCAACATCAATAAATAATTTATGCCCTCAAAAAAAAAGGAGGTTCTTATAATTATTAGCCAGTATATCATGTTTTCTAATATTTAAAACTACAAAACACAAAATGCTATAGAATTGCACTCAGCGACAAGACACGGACACTAACGACACGAACACACTAGTGACTGGGCTAGAGGATTGGTGGCAACAAAATTGTTCATTGGTCAGCATTTGCGGAGGCATTCGGCGACTCTTCTTTGATTTCAGGCGACTTCAATACTTGGGTCACTTGCGGAGACTCTTTAAGTGACAACACCTGAAGCACTTGTGCGTCCCCGCCGATTGTTACCACCTGATGGGTGGTTGCTCCTAATATGGCCTCGACATTGGCGCTGGCTGTCGCATTGTCGGTTCCGTTATCTGATGCCCCCGACGTAGCCACCGTTGTCTCATCACTATTCGGTTCCACTTTGGGAACATGTACCTGCATAGGTGCGACGACTTGGAAGAGACGGTCCTCGCCAGCGCTGCCAGCCTGGTGGCGTCGCAGAAGAGGAAACCGGAAAGCCAACACCCCAACCAATCACCAAGCCAATCCAGAATGGTTAAATGCAGCCACCAATTGAGATTTTTCAATCTAATGATGTTATGCATAAAGGAACCAAGCGCCATTATGATCGAAAATGAGATAATACCGCCATCTTGTAGAGAAAAAGAAGATCTTCCTCTTTATTTAAATCACAACATTATTACTCTATGCACTTTTTTTTTTGTATAAAACAAGAAAAAATGTCATTGCCATTGGCTTTGTTTATACTTGTGCAAATGAAATGCCCTTTATCTCAGGTTTAGGTTAATGGCGTTTGGTTTCTTCATGCATAACATCGTCCAATTGTTACTACATTTGAAAAATCTCTAAAGAAGGCAATTATTATATCAATCAGCAATGCACAGTTTGAAATTAAATATTTTAGGGAGAGTAAGTTAAATTCGCAAGGAAAGTTTTCAAAAATATAAACCTTCATTACATTAATATATTTTATTAAACCCAATGTCCCAGTTTATTTACCCAGCTAGGAATCGAACCCTGCTAATCAATCCGAACCTATACATTAGTGTACAGCCTTTTTTTGTATATTTATTTTTACCAAACTTTTTTTTTTAAACACTCACACTTTTTTCCCACTCACACTCACACAGTCTTTTCGGCAACTTAGGCCATATAAGACTTAACGATGGTTGTATTTTATTGATATATATACATTGGGGGTCCAGGCATATTTATTACCCAAATGGCTTAAATAAAATCAACGGACTGCCTGGGATCCGAACCCGCGACCTTTGTATAGAAGGCTAGCACGCTAGCAACTACAAAGCTCGAGGACATGTTTTTCCTTCCATCCCTTTCTATGCATTCTAATTAATGTTACCGTCGATTTATTTATTAAAAAGATACTCTCAGCTTCCCCATGCAACAAAGTGCTTTATCTGACCTATCTCTAAAATGAAGAACCACAGCAATAACTCACTGATATCTGAGAGTTCCAATTGCGCAGAGGACCATATTACAAACTCGTATAAATTGTGTGCTTGAGTATCTCCAGAGAATCAATAAATTTATATATAATTCATTTAGCAAAAAAATGATAATTCTATTATAATCTAATTTCAAAGATAACGTAATGAAGATTTTGTTCTTTGTTTGGGTATTAAATGAATTAATAGAATATATACTTGGTACCAGGGCTGTCCAACCTTTTTAATAATACGGTCCACTTTTTATGAAAAATAAACGTTCTATATTCGCCCTTATGTATATATGCGGGGATAAGTTTTCTCGGTGTCGCGTGGGATGTTGAGATTTACTCGACGTGTCGGCTCTCCTTTTGGATTTCGCATACATCAGGTTATATATATATATATATATACACATAAACACGAAGTAAAATTTTCTCTGGTTAATAGTTATTGAGCTCTCCTTTTTGATATATATAATATACAATATTAAATTTTGAATTGCGGGTGGCGGACCAAGAAAATCTTCTAACGGGTCAGTTGGACAGTCCTGTATACTAAAATGGATAATATAAAAATTATTAATAATAATTAGAGAAAAAGAAGAAAAAATACCTAAGTAATTAAGATAAAAAAAAGAACAGCTAAATATGAATGGAATTTGAGAGAATTTAATTTAAGAGAAGTTATCTCAAAAAGAACTAAGTACAAAGTTAGTTTTGCAATTCATTAAAAGAAAGCCAATAAAAAAAAGATTTGTATAATAGGTTTTTAATACATATATGTAGAAAAGGTAAAATTTTCATGCAAATTATTTTTTATAGTAAGGAATAAAGAAAAGAGCGATTGCAGCTACGTTTATTAGACACTTCAACAGGGTGGTTAAAAAAAACCACTTTTTTAGATTTTGACCGTTCAAAATTGGTTCTAACCACAAAATTAAATTGTATTGGATACCAATCAATTTGATAACTAGGGATGGGGTCTAAATGGCCTCTGATGCCTAAAAAAGCCTTAAATTAAATTTAAAAAAATATACATATCCTGACAGAAAAAATCTGGTGTGACAAGCACAGAAGACAACTTTCAATTAGCGAATGTAAGAGAAAGTTCATAAGTTTAAACTTTTAATTGAAACTATTCGTCCGAAATTTTTGTAAATATAAAATTTATTATCTAGATAGAACCTTGTTTGAAAAAAGATGGAATTTTTCAACCAACGCTCAAATAGACTGTTCATTAACCACTCATTAAATCGTTTAAGATAGCAAATGCGAGTTATGTTTGTGCTTAAGATTAGCAAAATTTGCACCCCCTGGATGCGAACCAGGACCTCCACGCTTTCGCGGCGGGTGGACTACCCTTATCCTAGGGCGCTGGCCCAATATAAATTTGTTTAGTTATTTTGTATTTCAGTTTTTTAGATCTTGCAATTTCTGTATGATTTATGTTTTATGTAATTTTCCCGAAATATAGGGCACTGCTTGTTTATTTCAATAAAAACCACTGGTCAATATTGGATTAAAAACAGGACGGACAACCACCCTGGTTTTAACCGAACCACCCTGCACTTCAAGCCGACGTTTCGGCCAGATATACAACCATCCTCAAGACTTCAGACTAATAAACGTAGCTGCAATCGCTCTTTGATTTATTCCTTACTAAAAGAACTACTCAGTTATCCACCTCACTCTAATATTTTTTACATTCTTTCAAATGTTAATAAAAATAGATACTGATGCCTTAATAAAAAATTACAAATAATAAGAAAAACGATGGGAAGCTTGAAGTGGAAATTAAAAAAAAAAACAATTTTCGAATCTACAATAGTCTAACTAAATATAAATATTCCAGTGGTAAGATTTGGAGAAAATGACAAGTGTTCAATCAAATTCAGATGGGAAATTAAAAAATTCCTCTTTTGTGACTTACCTCAGAAGAGGGCAATTGTTGAACAACTGTCTGGTACATGCCTGGAGGCACAGGAACCGTAATCATCCCTGATACTGATACAGGAAATCCATGACCATCCTCGCCTGTAAGAATGATCTGGCCCCCGTCCGGAACGCCGTTCAGATCAACAGATTCCCCAAGAGCTCCAATTCCGTCGCCTGTAAACGGCCAGGCGAATAATATTATAGAGACACGACTTAAGTTTAAGTTAAAATATTTAAAAAAAAAATAAATAAATAAAAAAACAAACTGGGAAAGTTTAGGTATGAGGATTAAAATAAAAAAATAAGAGAAAATTAAAACAAAAAAAAATTGGTTTATTTTTAAAAGGAGTAAATAACGAATGGGAAAAATATATTCTAAAAACTATGTTTTAAAAAGGAATTTTGTAAATATATAACAATAAAATAGAAGTAACATAAATCTAACGTTGAGAATTACAAATTAATTAAGTGGATTTATTACATTAAGAGTTATTATAAATATAAATTACCAACCAACTAAATTGAATTTTTCATTCATATTATGATGTAAAATAAATAATGTTAAATAATCAATTTTTGAGTATTTTATAAAAGAAAATAAATGATTTAATATTCATAAATTTTTAGTGTTGTTTCCAACGGGGGTGGTATAGTGTGCGCCACAATTAAGTCCCCACCTGGGAGCTAGAGCTTTCTCTCTATATATCTCTTTTACTAAGGAGAAATGAACTAATTAAGTAAATTAAAACTTAAAAAGAGCACAAAAAAAAAAAACTTTTCTCTTTTTCTTATCGTGAACTGCCTCCCAGCAGAGTTATATTTTAATTTATACTTTGGCCACCAACCGAAGATTATGTAGATAAAGTTAACCCTCACCGGACCTTCGGGTCGAAAACGAGCCAGAAATTCTGAGTCTTTACGTCTAGGAATTACTGGCCATATCTCGGTTAATAAATTCGTTTTATGTACCACTTTTTAGCAAATTTAATTCTTTACCACTTTTCATTGGAGTAAGGTATACAAAATATGCTTAGTTTACGAAATGTAAGCAAAAAACTGAAAAATTCCAAAATTTTTGAGGTTTTTGGCCCCACCCAAGTTAGGACACGGACCTCGAGGTCGAAAACTTAGGATAAATAGAGTCCAAGAGTAACACGAGGGATGTGAAAAGTATTTCGACACTTGGCGTGTCACCTTAGTACTGAAGATTAGACACATATGTCGATATACCTATCAAGTGTTTTTATCAATATATACAATAATATATTGAAACATATCATCTTGTGTTTTTAGTTTTAATTTATCCAAATAAATCATGTTTTTATTAGCCAACGCCTACCAAATGTAATAGAAAAGAAAATTATCAAAACAAAAACTATTCTGGATTGAAGGGTCATCATCTAATAAAAATTCTTTGAAATTTCGAGATAAAAAATATAGTGGCTGTATATAAGGCACGGACAGATATCAAGAATCAATAATGTTCTGAATCCGTTGTCTATGGCGGTCACAAGTATATAAATAAGACATTTTCAAAAATCAGAATTGACGAAAAAAAGAAAAAAACTGAGGGTTTTTACACCAAGATTACAATGATTGTTGTTGATTAAGATCTATGAGTTCACTGAGTGTCTGAATTTAGGAGTATTGCTTGGATCATAGGATAAAAAAATTATATATGCTATATATATTATGAATATTGAAAATAAAGAAGGGTAAATATTCATTTTTCATTATAGACAAAATATAAAAAAAAAACAAATTTTGTCTAAACTATATAGCTTATAAATGAATGAAAAATCGCATAGTTAGTGTTAAGAAATTTACAATTATAAAGTATATCTGATTGCAAATAAAATACAAATAACAAAAAAAATAATGATCTAAAATCAATATATTTATATATATAAATAATATATATATATAAATATATGCTCTATTAATCTGGTACAATAAATTGAATATGTTCATCGAGATCACCTGGGGTGAGTGTAGCCACACCCTGGACCTGAGCGGTAGTTCCATCGGGCAATGTGATGATCGGGTTTGATGGATCCACCTGAATGATTGACACAGTTCCATCTGGGTTGGAGATCGTTTGAAGGATGGTCTGTGTGTAAGTAGGGGTAGCAGTCACCTAAAATTAAAAGAAACATTATTGGAGCAAATTATAAATTAAGTACGATAATAAAGCCTTGAAAAAGTATTGTAAAGGTAGAATGAGAAAGACCAAAGCTTTTTTCTAAATACATGATGAGTAAAGAAAAAAGGCTGTCGGAGGTTTCACAAATTGATATTTTATTGTAGAGGATAATTTCGTGAAGATTTTAAGGCCAAAACCAATATACTATATCAAAAACTAAAAAAGTTCCTTTCAAAGTTATAGATAGAAAAAACGGGATTGTGAGGAAAACACAATGAAAAACTATTCAAGGTTAATAAATCGATTAGTTTGTAATATTTATCGGATTCTCATCGCTAAAATTACTGAATAAACATATATAGGAAATCTTGAAAAATGTATTCAATGGAAACGCAAAAATCGATATTTTTGAGCTAATTCGACTAAAATGCACCTACAAATAATTTTACTTTTCCGACAAGAGGTCCCTTTTCACTTTCCGCATCACATATAGTTTGAATTAATTTGTTTTTATGAATGGATGTATAATAAAGTCTAAAGACCTATAAACAAGGGAAAATTAAATAAGAATAGGGAGAAGAGATTTAACTGTAAAAAGGAGCAGATATTTTCAAAACTATTTTATGTTAATAATAAGAAATGGTGAGATTACTGTTTGTTTCATAAAACTTTCTTCTTCATTCTAATATGAAATATGCCTTTTGAAAAAATTCAGGAGACGATTCATAAGACGATTTTATTTATGTGTTTATTAAAGCTTTTCAAGGTTTGTATTATTATTATTATTATTGTAACATCGTGCTTTTTTATGTAAACACTTGTTTTGATGATTATGTTTAACTTCATGGGAAATTAATGTAGATGGCGCGAAAGTTTGGGTCTAACTTCATAGGAATGACTGTAGATGGCGCTGAAGTCGTTGTATATAAAATGCACGTAACGGGCCCTTAGGCTGGACGCACGCCGATGGAGCAAAAACGCTCAATTACAAAACATTTTGCTCAATGAAGACGAATCATGCTCAATTGTTTTTTGGTTTTGCTTAACCGGTGTGCGTTGTGTAAAAAGGAAACGATAGTTTAAAGAATGGTTACTGAAAAAAAATCTTTAAACGTGTTTTCCAGTCTCAATTTTTAGGGGTCTAAGCTAATTTGAAATAAAAGAATTTTTAGAAGTAATTAATCAAATTCATTCAATCACAAATCAATCATATTACCTGAGTAGCATGAAGAGTACTCGAAGGGCTTTCTCCTTCATCAACCACCTCTATTGCTTTGGTATGCACTTTCCCTCCTCCACTACTAGTAGTCGTGGTAGTTGTAGTCAATGCCTGTTTTTCGTCTTCTTCCGAAAAAGCGGGCAAAAGATCTTCACGGCCATGATATTTATAACAATTGATTACAATTTGGCGTAGCGCGTGGGTCCATGAGATCTGCTGTGGGGTTAAGATATGAATCGTGATTTTAGAGAAATTATTTTAAGAAGGTATTAAATAAAAAGTAAAAAGGTCAGGTAGGGTGAGGTTCATTATTAATGCACGCCAATGCGTTTTCTCATGTGATTATTTCATTGTTTAAAAAAAAAATATGAAAAATATTTAATGAAAACTTTTATGATTCAATCTAGAAGAGAAATAAAATAAAGATTTCATGCTTCATTTATAAAAACAATTAAATAATTACTTGAGAAAACGCATGGGGTGGGGGTGGGGGTGCTTTACTTCCTGTACAACAGTGGCTCAAACAAGATTTACTCCTGAGAGGGTTGTGATTGTTTCTTAAGGGAGGGTCATTGAATCTTTAAACCGAAACTCCCGAGACATTTTAAAGTAAAAGGAAAAAAAATATTTATAGAAAACGCAAAAAACATTCTAAGCTTATTATGAAAATTGTAATTTTTTTTAAATCTAAAAATGTAAAAATCATTAATATCTAACCTATAATAATTAAATAAAGTGGGTACGAAGTAAAAAATAAATTTCGTATTTATTTAAAAATTAACGGCCAAATAGTTCAGTTCTCTTCCAAAAGATGGCAGGCTTGTCTAACAGCCGGCATTATCAGATCCTTTATAGGCCTATATTTATATATTTTCATGCTGTTCTAAATGATATATATATAATAAATATTTATAAACTATTCATTATTAAAAAACTCAAAGAAAATTAAACAAATACATTAGATTAAAAATAGCTCTATCATCCTGCCATCTGTTGCCAAATTTTCGTATTAGTTCGGGCTTTTGTATAACTTTTTAAAGACCCCTAAAGCCGGCCATTCACGATCGCTCCAAATGGATGTCATCCATTCATTACACGGCATCCATTTGTTTTTCCCCACTCACGGTCAGTTTTTGGAGTGACATCGCTCCATTTTTGTTTTTTTTTTTTTTGGATGGATGGAGCGATCGTGAATGGCCGGCGTAACGCCATCTTCTCGGCAAAAAACATGCGAACAGCTTGCCTCCTGAACCGCCTTAAGAAACTCTTCTGTTTGATATGTAGTAGATTAGTTCGGATTTTTTTTTTTTAAGTTAATAATATGTAAAGTATATGCAAACATTTTTTAAAATAAAAAGGCCAAAAAATCGCTCTTCTAAAGCTCCTGGCGCCTGTATTTTCTCTCTTCTGGAGAGGAGGAGATGGGGAGTTTTTAACCCCCTTCCTCCTGGTTACGCCAATAGCTTATAATGAATTAATATTTTTGTAATTAATAAGATTTTATTTAATTAAATATGCTATATATACACCAGGGAATAAATTAACATCAACAACAATCTGGTGTTTGCCATTCATTAATCAATTAGTTTCCTACCTAAACAATGACCTATTTTCTAAAAGAAAGTTGCAAGGACGAAAGGCCGGAAGGAGAATCGATATTTGACTTCTGAAAAAAAAAAACCTATCCTATACTGGTATATATATTGTATTAGAAAATGAATTATCACGCATACACGAACTGAATCTGTATACTCGGATTGAAGAATGAATTATGGATAAAGTGATTTTCTCCTTTTAGAATTATTTAAATATACGGTATATAATTAAAGGAAATTTTTTAGGAATATATTGAATTTTGCCATTTTCTCTCATTGAATTAGATAATCAAAAGTCAAATCAAAAGCCACCTTTTAAATTTATAAGTGAATAACAGAAAAATATTTTTGCATATTTCTAAATAATTCTAGAAATATATTCAAACCAATTTTTTGTAAACTAAAATGAAAAAGTCTTATCTTGTGATATATAAATTAAATCTAGTCGTAGCAACTTATTATTAATTATCGATTAGCTTGTGCTTCTTTCTGTAGTTTTAATCTAAGAGGTCTTTTAATTAAACTATTAATATAAAGGATATACCTGTATTTTAATATAGTGAATCGATTCCGATATACCTTGTGTTTTTCTTCTTCTGATCGTGCATCCATTCGCACGTTCGCCCATGGTAAGTCCTTTGGCCACCACGCAGGTCTAGTTGAGTCTCTTCCCCAACCAGGTTTCCCTCTACCCGTAGAATATTTGAGCATTAATGGGATAAATGCTCTCAATTGTGCTTGAGTCATTTTCTCAACTGGAGTTGGAATTCCATCAATGACCAGAGGAGGTAATTCATAAAGAGAAGGATCATCTTGAACTGGCGGTGGCGCTTGCTGTGCTAAAGCAGATTCCAATTCTTCCATGATAACACATCTAAAAAAAAAAAAAAGTACCCAAATAAATGCATCATCTCGAAGATTTATCAGCGCTCAAGGATAAAAAACTAAAAATAAATATATTTTTTCAAGAATGGCAGATTATATAACTATATATGATGGGTTTAGTGGAAGATAGTCATAAGCCACCATTTTGTCATTTTTGAGATATTCATACCATTGCATTCTTTAAATATCCCTTTTTAATACAAGACAAAGAAGATTCTTGAATTTACAATAATTGGCTGCACATAATAAGTGCAAGTTCTCTACTTGGCCAGGTAGTGATGTTTTGAGAAGTAAGATAGTCATAAGCCACAGCAAAATGGCGTCGAAATCAACGAGTGAATGAAAATTTCTCTCGTGTTCAAACGAATTCTATGAATAAGGGAGGTGAAAATGAAGAGTCTGATTCTTTTGATATTGATAGTCATGATTCTTGGTATCCAACAAGCAGTAATTCCAGCTCTAATTACAACATGATAAGAGTATAGACATATTTTTTTTTAATATGCATAACCTCTCTTTTGTGGCTTGAGACTATCTTTCACTTAATTTACTTTATAAATTACTCGCGTTTTATCAAAATGAATTAACAAAAACTTAGATTTGATCACCATAGAATAATTAATTAATATTAACAATCATACTTGGATAAAATATCAGCGGCTGATTTACAGATTTGAGTTAGACAACCAGAGCGCTTAGAAAATAAATAATAAATAAATAAACTTTTTTAATATTTCAGTGGAAATACTATTTTTTGAGACAACACTACGCCAGCTAAGAGCTCTAGTTGTCTAACTTCACGTCTCTATTCTCTAGGGGTGGCGGAGATTAATATTGAAACTGAATGTACACTGTATTGTGGCTTAACACTATATCCCACTGTCCCCTTCATATATTAAGTATTATATTTTTATTATAAAAAACAGTTCTATATATTTTTATTCTTTTGATTTTTTTTTTTTTTTTTTTTTTTTTTAACACTCACACTTTTTTCTCATTCACACTCACACTCATACACACATTCACACTGTCTTTTCGGCAACTCAGGCCATATAAGACATTTACGATATCCGTTATTAATTAATATACATATATTGGGGGTCCAGACATTCTTATTTAAGCCATTTGGTATCGAAGTGGCTTAAATAAAATCATCGGACTGCCTGGGGTCCGAACCCGCGATGTTTGGCACGCTAACCTCTACACCAAACCCCGAGGGCTATTCTTTTGATTTGTTAATCATATCATGCAAGGTGATCATGATAGTAAGTAAAAGTGGTCAACCATCTCTCTCTTTCTATTTAAAAAATTGAAAGATCTAAGTGACACATAATCTTTACTCGCCAATAAATTATTCAGGTGTAAGTTTTAACAAAATTGTCTTTGAATTTTTTGCGAGAGTTAAATTTAGATGGGATCGATATAAAATGAAAAGTCAACATCTTTAGATAGCGGTATTATTTTTCACTTGTTTGAGTGAACAACTTTATAAAAGGATTCGATACGTTTGGAACTCATAAAAATAAAGTTACCTTATATTTTTCATTACATCTTCAAGAGGTTTTGCTCCAAAAACTTTAAATGAATTTGTTGGCTTTCCCGGAGTTGCAACAACAACTACTGCCTGTTGGCCCACTCTTGTTGCAAATTCATCTATAGTTTGTTTTAATTTTCTTAATAGTCGATTTTGTTGTCGTTTTCTTATTGAAGGATTTGTCTCAAAAGAATGAGGTCGTTTTCTTTTCTTCGCTGAAACGATGGCAGCCGCGGCTGCGACTCCCACGGGACCTAGTGTCGGATCCAAAATTATTAAATCGAATATAATAAACAAAAGAAAAAAATTAGACATTCACTCTGTGCACTAGGTGCATTTGCAATCAAAAAAATATTTCATTTAATACTAAAGAAATCTATTATCAAGTGGATTTTATTAAATTTTATAAATTATCTTCTAACTTAATATAAATTTAATAGAAATATAGCTAATGATATCTTAAGTATTAAATAATATATTCTGAAAAAAAAGTAAATAAAAAATTTGGAATTATGAAATAATAAAACAAAAGCAAAATATTAAAGAGAGAAGGAGATGAAAATATAATAATATAGTGAGAGTATTCTTAATTACAAAAAAAATATTAATAAATTCGGAACGTAAGAGTGTATATATATTAGAGTGGTCGTTAAAAATTAAATTTCTTGCGGCGCCCCCTAAAAAGCTTTCTTTTGATGAAAAAACACTAGGAAAATTTTTTATAATTTTTTTATGTCAAGACAACACGTGCCTCAAGACGATTTAAGTTAATTTTTGGGTATAATCATGTTTTTTGAAGATTTTTAATAATAAATACAATTTCATACAAAATATAAGCAACCAGAGAACCAAAATTCATGAGAATACAATAGTTAATCAAAATAACAATAGATTTTCCAAACAATATGGTCTGTTAATTAAAAAAATCAATGATATTTTAATTAATTATTATTATTATTATTTGAAATTCCTATCGGGATCCCCGTTTATTTACCCGAGGTGCTTTCGTGTACGAAGACACACACCTCAAACCCAACGGCCTCTGGCCGTAGCCATCTACGGCACCCCGTGAAGTTACATCATTTCCTGTCTCTAGCTCCTCCTGCTACTTTCTCGTCTCTAGCTAGTGAACTAATCCTTATTTCTGGTTCCAACCGGCTCCTTATATCCAACCTCTTCTATGCTATGGAGGATGTCCTAGTTTGAGGAGGGACTCCCTCAGCACCGGCGTGTAGCCTGCTCCTTTCGAAGAATGCATCACTGAGAGGGAACCTTCTTTACGTCCCTTCCACAGGACGGGATGTCACAGCAACTCCCTCTCCTCGTAGAGTTGCCTGGGGGCTATTGTGGTGAGATCCTATATTAATCCAGGGCTTGCTTGAGGAATTGTTTACATTAAATAAATATTTTTATTTAATGAAAAATCCCATGCCCGGGGTTTGAACAGGGATCTTCTTTGTAGAAGCTGACACCCTAGCTCACTACACCAGCGAGCCCCCCATTTTAATTAATATTTTTATTTTAAGATTTGAAAAGTTTTAACAATGAAATACCTTCCCTATTATCATTCTCAGTGATGAATCTCAATGTGGTTGTTTATATTTTGTATGAAATTGTATTTATTATTAAAAATCTTCAAAAAACATGATTATACCCAAAAATTAACTTAAATCGTCTTGAGGCACGTGTTGTCTTGACATAAAAAAATTTTCCTAGTGTTTTTTCATCAAAAGAAAGCTTTTTAGGGGGCGCCGCAAGAAATTTAATTTTTAACGACCACTCTAATATATATATATGTTATATATACATCTAATCTTAAAAAATATTAAAAGTGAAAAATATTGATATAGAAGTACATTTATTAAATAATTAATATATATAAAATTTAATTTTGATAATAGGTCAAATACTCATCTCCTTTTAACTTGAAATTAAAAAAAAAAAAATAAACAAAAATAATTAATGTGAGCTTTTATAAAAAAAAAAAAGCAGTGTTAATGGGAGTCTAGGATGGATAAAATAAATAGAATAAAAATGGATTAAAATAAAAACAAAAAGCAAATTGCAATCACCCTGAGTGTGACAGTTTTGCAAACCTGCGGCGGCGAGCTGGGCGGTGACCTCGTCACCCATCGCCGCTGCCATAAGGTCACCCCCATCGTCAAATTGTGCTGATCCAGGTGATGAAACGCATCCATCTTCGTCCTCAGAGCCCAGGCCGGACATGAGCGTGACCATGTGGGCAGACTGCTCAGAGTCGTTTTCCTTAACTGTCTGCATGCATGACCCTGCAACCAAGAACAACAACAATCAACATTATGGTGATAGTAAGTTTTCCCAGATTATTGGATTTGCCAGTGTTTGTTAATTTTTAAAAAGACCAAGTCTAGTTTCTTCTAACTTCTTACCCTCAAATTAAGCTATTCGGGCTTGTTTTTTTCTATCAACATTTATTAATTAACAAGTAGAGAGATCTTTTTTTCTGCACTAGGATTCTTAATTATGAAAGTTAGGTCTGGATGGACCTTACGTATAATATTTGTGATTGCAAAAAGCCCATAAATTGTGTGAGCAGAAAGAGCATATGTATCAAGGCAAACATAACTATTATGTTTAATAAAAAGAATTTGAGAATAACAGGAGAAGAAAAATCAGCAGCTAGAGGTATTTCATTTTTTTTTTATTCCCATCATGTTGACGTTTCGATCCGGTTCCTGATTTGTCTTGCAAACTGCCATCGCCTCTCTTGACTGTTTTTTTTTTTTTTTTCAATTGTATTTGAAATAGAATAATTTATTTATATTTAATAGAAATCTTGTTAACAGTTCTTCAAATAATATATGATTGAATTATATAAGATACACATAAATAACACCCATCTGTTCTGAGGATGATCCCAACCAGGATCGAAACTTTAACGTGATGCTAATAAAAATAAAATGAAATAAATTTTACAACTAGCTGCTGATTTTTCTTCTCCTGTTTACTTATCCTGATTCAACTGCCAGCTCTAACCCCTATGTATCTAAAAGAATTTAAATTTCGGTTTAACTGTTGTTTATTTGTAAAAATTACAACGTTTCGACCACTCCTTCTGTGACCTTCTTCAGTTAAGATTACATAGGTTGTAACAACGTTTGTAATTTTAACTGAATTGTACCTGAAGAAGGCCACAGAAGGAGTGGTTGAAATGTTGTAATTTTTACATATAAACCGAAAATCAAATTCTTTTATTAATGATAACAACTGTGGAAGCCTAAACTCCATAAATATTGTTATTTTATTATAACAAAGAAGGGAAGGACTCAAGCAGTAGCTTCTTCAGTTCGGCCTCCCGAATAGGTATTGAGAGATTACACTTACATTTCCTTTTTTTTCTGGTATCTCCTCCATTCAAGGAAGATAAACACAACAATTCGAACATTTTTGATTTTAAAATAATTAATATGAAGAGTAATTCGTCTTCAAATAACGGTATAGAAATAAAAGGGATTGATCATATCATTGAGGTTTTAGTTTATAAAAAAGATTTCCCATTTTTCAATTAAATAGTAGAAATGTTTTAAATTAAGGAATTATAAAATGAATATTACTTAAAAAATGTAAAATTCCTAGAAAATGTAAAAAAGAGATAAGTTTTTAACTTTCATACTAAAACAGATTAAATGCAAATCAACAAAAATTTGAACTCTAGCTTCCTGCTGATACAAAAATAAAGATTTGAAAATTCTTCCATGAAATATTAGATTTTTATTTAATGGAGTAAGCATTTAGACTTACCATTATATTATTTCCTTGGGGAAAACACTTTTTAGCCCTTTGAACTTGGGAAGTTGCTTCTTTTTCCAAAGATTTTTATCTCTATAAATGTATAGGCATTTTCTTAAAAAGTTAAATACATTAGCTTATTTACTTTAATGTAATGACAAGAGTCCCAAAGAAAATAGCAATTTGGTGAAATAGACGTGAAAGAACCCAGCGTACAATACAACAAGGCGAATGGTGCAGCAGCTACTACTTTTTTAGTAACAACAGTTCTTCTTTCCCCAAGATGCTATTTTATTAATAAGATATTTTTTTCAGTAATTTGGTCTTCTAAAAATGGATATGAATTAATGAATCAATTTTTTGTTCCAGCCTCTATATTTGTCCTTGGCTATATGATTTCTTTTATAATGAATTATTAAAACATCACTTGGAAGAAATGATGACAAACAAATAGTAAATTCGCTCTTTTTACTTTTTCTTACCTATATATATAGAAAGTATTGGATTCATGTCAAAAATTCGATGTCGAGATTTTGATGAATCTTCATGTTTTGAGGTCCCCTGAATCCAAAAAAGTTGTTTTAGCGAGATGGTCTGTCTGTGTGTGTGATCAATTTAAAGCATGAAGGAATTGAGCTAGGAGGTTGAAATTTTATATTTAAGTTAGGCACCTTTCTAGAGGGTGAAAATAGGCTTTTAAACAAAATCGGCCAAAAAGTACTAGTACTTTACTGATGTACTTTTTCAGTTTTTTTTTTTCGATTTTCTCACAAAATTCGCTCCAAAGATTTTGATTAAAATTCATAAATCAATTATTTTTTAGATCCTATTTAAAATGTATATTCTCATTTTGTCCTGAAAATTGTTTGAAGTACATTTTACTTATGTAGTAGTTCAGATTTTTAGATTCATTTTCCGGCTCTCCCTCCATCAGTGGGGATTAATAATTTTGTCGGGGGGGGGGGGTTATTTAAGGACTTTGTGGGCATCTATGGCCATTTAGACCCCTTTCCTATTTATTTAAATTGATTGGTAACAAATTCAATTGAAATTAAAGAGCGGAAATCATAATTTCTATAGATTACAAGTTTTTATAACTTTTTAAATTTCTTCTCGGTGGGGCGATCGCCCCCCCCCTTTAATCCGCCCCTGCCCTCCATAGAGCTAATGTTAAATCCCTATGGGGATTCGCATGTTAATTTCGAGGTTTGGAACTTTTTACACATTTTAAAAATTCTTTCCAATTCTTATGAAATTTTATATTTATTTAGAATTCTCTTTATGTATACAATATCCAAATATGAGATTAAAATTTTGAAAAATAACCATAGTTTATTTCAAGCAGTCGACATTTAAAAGCAAATATTAACTTTTGAAAAGAGTTTCACAGTCAAGTTAACTAAGGTGTTATGGGAAACTAAATAGCCTATATCTCGACACAATCTGGCGGAACAAGCACAGTACATAACTTTTGATTATCTAAGGCAAGAGAAAGTTGTGTGCTGTTCGGCCATCACACCAGATTTTTTAACTCTAAGTCCGCACTAGGCTGGCTTGGTCCCCACAGGACTCCCAATTTTTTTTTCCCCGTTTTTCCCTGTACGTGTCTTTTCCGTATTCTCTAGAAGGTCCTCTTTACATTTTATTTAATTATTTCAAGCAGAATGGAATAGAATTCACGAGATTTGATTATCCTCGCCAAACTGAACATTTCCTATGGCAGAAATCGTAACTTTAACAATTCATAACTCAGAAAGTTAAAGAAATTTTGGAATGAAAATAATTTTCAAGAACCTCTTTGAACATATAAAATTTCGTAATTTCATCTGGTACTTGTTTAATTTTTTTAATGAAGACACATCCAAGGGTTGGAGAGTGACCACGAGTTACATGAAATGAGACTAGCGTTTCTTCTATTTTTAATTAAGAAGCAGCTGCTTTATTTTACGTCCATCCTCTTCAGAAGACGCCCATCCTTTTAAGGATAAGACTATAAAAAAGATTAGCCATATGGCCTCATAGAACATTTATTTTTAGAATTGGAAATATTAACTTTTGAAAAGAGTTTCACAGTAGCAGATTTTTATTTTTAAGCGTTTCATATAATTTTATAATGGGAATTAATTGAGTGAAGACTTTTTAGAATCATTTAAAAAGTTTAATTCTCTCTGTTAGAAATTAAAACATGAATTTTTATTTGAGGAAATATACCGTGCGTTATTGTTTAAAATAAAATCAATTTTTAAAAGGCCAGGTGTTTATCGTGTCCAAATTGCATCTGTTCATGTTAATGACCTAAAACACCCCTATATGTTTTAGTAAAAAACTCATTCTATATTAATAAAGGTCTGCATAACATTTGGTGTGCCGCCTGGTCTTCCATAATATTATAGTATAAATAAATGTCCTTCAAACCCCAATGAAATTAACTCCAAACAGATAAACTTTTTTTCCTTCTCTTTTAACTCTAAAACATTATTAGAAATTTAATATATATATATATATTTATGAAATTAAATTTTCAACCAAAAGACAACTGAATTTTGTTTAGACCGAGAGGGGTATTTTAGGATTTTAGGAAAAATTAGTAAATCTTATTTTGAATAAACGAAACGTTAAATTATGATTGTTATTTTGTAAAAAGAATTGAGAAATCCCATAGAAGAAAATTTATTTATATACTCAACAAGCAAAATTTATTTAATATTTATCGTTTAAAAATAAATGAGAAAGATGAATATGATTTATTAATAAAAAAAATCTGTGATTTTGGAGGAAGTGGAAACAAGATAAGTATTTCCTCATGAAACCACGTTAATATTCAAACGTTAATATATTACGGCGAACAAAAGTACTAGCTATTAAAAATGGTTAAATTGTCTTTTAAGTTTTTATTAGTCAATTTTTTGGAACTTTGGATTTATTCGGTTTAATCTTTAGGGCTAAATGGTATAGGATCTTTAAAACCATAATTTTAATTGCTTTATACACTGTAAAAAAATTTTTGTTGATTTTACATTTGTGTAGGAAGCAAATTACATAAACAAAAACATACTAAATCTTTGGAAAAACCATTTACAAATGTATTGTAATTTTAGAAAGACATTTGAAAATTAGAGTACAATTGTGTGGTAATTTTGGAATTCCCAACTGATTTCGAAAAAAATACAATTTTTAACAAAAATTACTATACAATGAATGTAAAATTACAATAAATACTCTATTTTTCGAAGAAAATTGTAATTTTAAAATGTTTTTTTTGTTGTTGTAGATATTTGAACGGATAAATTTGTAAATTTAGTAGATAAATGCATAGTAGTTATCATTTACAAGGGAAATTTGTAAATTTAGTATCCCAAAATACACAAAAATTAAGATTTTTTTTTTTTACAGTGAAGGTAAGAGAAAGTAAA
Source organism: Euborellia annulipes (assembly GCA_023213315.1). Lineage (NCBI taxonomy): Eukaryota > Metazoa > Arthropoda > Insecta > Dermaptera > Anisolabididae > Euborellia > Euborellia annulipes. Next base: position 65,643 of record JAKCPI010013697.1, read on the forward strand.
ATTACATTAGATATTTAAATGGAAATTAAATCTAAAGGTCATAGAAAATGTTTGTATAGTTTATAAATAAAGTTGAATAGAATTTAAAATTTTTCTACTTCTAGTTAAAACAATACTAATTAAAATAAATTTAAAACTGTCTGATGATAAACATAATTCAGAATTTTAATTTAATTCCGCCTATCTAATTTTTATTTTATAAAATAAAACTTTTATTTGAGAGACGAAATGATGTTAAAAATTGGATTTTTCTAAAAAATAAAATGCTAAAAATTTGTGGAATAAAAGAGACTAGGAACTTTTTTTTCGCGAGCCTTTTTACTAGGCCAAGGCCATGTGTAATGGGTTTCATTTTCTTCCAAGTGAATGTTGTTTAGTATTCTTCTAAATTATGATTCAAAATGCTTTTATTTATTGTTTAAATTTACAAACAAAATAGGCCAGTGAGTCACATTTTTGTTTTAGGGTTGAGTGGCAGGGGAGGGTTCAAGTGTAGGGAAGGCAAGGGCTGTGAGGGTGCATTCATGATTGGATTTTTTTTTTTTTATAACTGCTTCTGATCAAGATTAAAAAAACAAATTTATAAAGGAAAAAAAAAATTTAATTTTCCTGTTTGGATCTGGCTAAAAAATTAAGATAATAAACAAAAGTTCAAATGGAGGAAACTTCTCAGACACAATACTCGAAAATTTGTACGAAAAAACATATCGAATAATTCCTATGATTCTTTCTTTCCTTCTCTAAGTTACTTATATTAACAAAAATGAAATTTGAGTGGGAATAATTATACCTAACTAAACAATTCTTATTAATGAAACGGATATCCTGAAAGATAGATAATCGATATATGGTGTCAAGAGATGATTATGTTTAATTGGAACAAATATTAATTTAGGAGTATGTTAGAAACAGAGTATGCTTTAGTGTTTAAAAAAAAAAAAACTCGTTCAAAACTTGAATAAAAAAATTAAGATCTATATTAAAAATTAATTAAATATAAAGGAAAAAATTTAATTAAGTCCATAACAAGATTAATTTATAAAAAGTATATATATATAAAACCTATTTGGAGAAACAAATTAAGTCACCTACTAACAGTTAAGAGTCTGTTTGAATAAGATAAGCGGTTATCATATAATATTATCAGCTTTTTTTTTTAATAACTAGATGGAAGTAAAGAATAAAGATTAAAAAATAAATACTATTGGTGTCAAAATAAATTGGTCTAATGTTAAATTTTATTTAGATGGTTAGAAAATGCCATTTAAAATATAATAATCAAATTTCATATAGTTTTAAACTTTATTATTAACAATTTCTATACATATTTGTGAAAGTAATTTTGAAGAATATAGATTACACTAATTAATTTGGAGGTCTATTTAGAATATTAATTACTGGTTGGATTCAATAGAAAAGTTTGAAAGATATATGAAATAGAGTTAGATTGATTTTCTTTTGTTTAAGATATAAAAATAATAGAGTGAAGTTATCCTAAATGATAGAATTAATGTTTCCATGCCATCGATGCCTGCCTTTGTTCTGCAAAGAGGCCAAAGTCAATCAAGAAAATCAATATTGTATTAGTGTTGGTGGTTAGGCCGTGAACTTTTGGCTGTTTATGCAAAAGAAGACTTAGAAATGAAACAATTAACAAATAGGTGATGATCAGAAGCATTGGAAAGGTTTTCAATATATGGGAAGACACTAAAAGACTAGGAATTGGGTGGGTTTGACATCTCTTGACAAGTGCATGGTCGGCTTGGGGTGGATCTTGGTGGTAAGATACTCGGACCGTATTCCGGGACAATGTTGGGTATTGTTTAGTTTTTGTATGAGCGTGACACTGGCTGTGACGGCCGGAGAAATGCTAAAAGCGACGCGGAAAGCTCCGCACAGGACTGAGCAGGCCCAGCTAAACGGCTGCGTACGCACCTGCGTCGTGCGAACTGCCAAAGGAGGGCTGTTCGGTTGAGACGCGACGCCTCGTCTCTTCTCAGTGGTGAGTACGATCTCTTCTGTTGTGCCCCATTCTAATCCATTCGCATAAACAAGCCATAACAATTCGAAAAATACCTGGTGACCGTACGCGAACCCCGAACAAAATTCTTGCTTGGCCGAAGTTAATTATCGATCGGTAGTCAGGTTTGTCGTCGAATAGAGAAAAACATGTCGGCCGGCCATCTTGTCCGAGTCTGCGCGGAACATCAGCCAGCAGACGATATGACCACAGCCCCAATGGCCGATCAACAATTTATAAAATTTCGACACATACCCAGGGGATTATTATATATATAAATTAAATGGGAAAAAATACTTACATGAGGCACTAATTAATGCTCCAAGATGCACGCTCGCTAGCACAAGCTAAACTCTTTGGAGTGTTATGACTGGAGAGTCTACCGACGCGCGCCCTGCAGGTCACGCCAAGAACTAAGCCCTCTATTGATTAGCGCGCGGGCCAAGTGAACGCTGAACGCTGCACCTGCATGTCACCTTCGCAGCCATTCCTTTCCTTCCTCGAGAAACACCGCCAACCGAAATGGCAAATTCCTTATCAGTAGCGAAATTTCAATGATAATGAGAAAAATTAAAATTAAAATTTTTAAAATAAGAATATGTAATCATTTTTATATTTAATATATATATAATCATATTTTCTTTCTTTTTAAAATAAAATTTAAATGGGAAAAATATTTTTATAAAATTTTTAAAATACTATTCATTTCGTTATTTGTATTATTATATAATATAAAAATGTTATTTTTTGCATCGATTCATTAGGGCGGGAATTTAGGATGTAGAGGGCAGTCAAAGTAGCAGCATTAGATTTGAAATAGAAATATCGATTTGGTCAGATATATTAATAAACATATAGCTATATATATTCAAATTGATTCGAATTTTTTTGATGCTTTCACCAAATAAGAGATATATTAATTTATTTTTAGAAATAAGATAAATGTCATAGGAATAAAAAAAAATATTTATTAAAAATATATATTATAAAAATGTTATAAAATATGTATAAAAAAAGTAAATATAGATTGATGAGTTGTTATATAATTCTTCCTGCGTTATTATTAAATGTGGTACATTAATATATAAAAATATAATCACCTTCGAGTTTCAATTATATAAAATCAAATGGAAACCCAAAAATGGATTGAATAATATTTTTTTTATACTGTCTCACTACTTGATTCTCTCGATGCATGGATAATATGAGCCTAAAAAATTAAGAAATTAATTAAAATTTGAAAAAATTGAAATAATTATATGATAAATACGTACAACATTTGAAAGTTCGATTTCACAATGATTACCGCGAAAACCTGGTGGACAACGACACTTGTTGATTCCACGACATTTTCCACCATTTACACAGGGAATCACACATTTGGCTGAAAATAAAGAAGGTTACAATTTTTTAAATTTTTGGAACTTCAAACTCTTAAAATGTTTAATAATGAAACGAGATAACTCAGGGCTTGGAGGAAACTTCAATATCGATGAGTCCTGCGTTAATCCATTTATCTTTGGATAATCAAAACGGATCAGATCTTTTAGGTTATGAATTATCTACGAGGCCTGATCAACAAAGAGTGAGGCTGATTTTTTTCACAGATTTTTATTAATCAATTTCAACCTTTACATAATCTTTTTCCTACTTTAATGCACTTTTTATAGCGTATCTGCCAGTCCTTGAACACAAGTTGCAGACCATTCTTTGTCAGGACCTTGAGAACCGCCTCACTTCTCTTGAGCACTGCTTCAGAGTTCTCAAATTGAAAGTCCCTAATCTTTACCTTTAGTGATGGGAATAAAAAAAGAAATCACAGCCTGCAATATTAGGGCTATAAGGTGGATGCGGTGCACAAGTAACGTTGAATCAAGCCAGAAACTGCATGATCTGACGTGAGGTCGTGCATTGTCATGAAGTCGCCACCCAGTCCGAGAAGATCTGGGCCCTATTTCATAAAGCTGACAATGACAGGTGACAATTTGTCGAATATCTGTTTCATAAAAATCCGCTCTTGACTTAATTGTCAAGTAAAAAAATGACATTTTTGTAAAATTGTCATGACAATTTGTCACTTTTTGGTTTCATAAAATTTCTAGGCTGATAGGTGAATTTTGACAATTTGGGGGGTTCGGATCGGTTAAAATTCAGCCTGTTTAGAAAAAAAAAATTTTTAAACAACTAGGGAACTTTCTCGGCTTCGGGTTCAGTCCAAAACCGTTCAGTTCGAATTGCGATTGGATATTACTTAAAAAATAAAAATGAACAGCCGAAGGTTGGGTACAAGGAAGTAAAAAGTGACAAATTTGTATTAACTGACAATTTTTTTATGAAACGTGTTGACAATTGTTGTAATTGAACTGCTTTTCAGCAGTCGACAATAAAATAATTATCATAGTGTAAGCTTGACAATTTATGTCAATTTTTGACAAATGTCGGATTATAACTTTATGAAATAGGGCCCTGCTCGTTTCTTTCGAATGTGCTTCCTCAGTGTAGCCAATACCTACGTGTAGTAAATGCTGCTCTAATAGTAGAGTGTGGGAAACTGCGTGTTGGTAACTCTGAAGCAGTGCTCAAGGACCTGACAAAGAATGGTCTTCAACATGTGTTCAAGGACTGGTAGAGACCCTATAAAAAGTGCATTGAAGTAGCAGGGGACTACTTTGAAAAAGATCATGTTTAGATTGAAATGGAGTAATAAACAACTGTGAAAAAAATCAGTTTCACTCTTATGTTGATCAGCCCTCGTAATTTCTTGATTGAAGCTTCTTCCCTTTAAATTTTATATAGCTTTAAGGACTTAAAATAATACATATAAGCATCCAAAAAGCAAATAAAATAAATAATATAATATTCATTGATTAATTATGAAAAGTTAAAATGCTTACTATATTCGCATCGGGGTCCATAATGTCCTTTAGGGCAATCGCATGTATCTTTCTGAACACATTTTCCACCGTTTAAACATTTATTTGCGCATATTCCTGAAAATACAAACTGTTTTTAAAATCGATATATTTGATTTTAGATAAAAAAAGAAAAATATTGTAAATATGCAAAGAGGAAGTAGTAAAGCTCTTAAACCTGCTGTGGCTTCAATGTTAAGAGTTAATCATGCCGGAGAACTTGGAGCAGATCGAATTTATGCTGGCCAAATGGCTGTTTTGGGAGGGACAGTCCATGGACCAATTATTCATCATATGTGGCAACAAGAAAAGGTTCATCGTTCTACCTTTGAAGGTATATTAACGAATTCATGATATTTTTATGATATTAATAATGTATAAATAGACCAGGAATAGGCTGACAAGACCTTTCTGCTGGTAGAGGTAGAGCAAGGATGGGTTCCATATAGGGCTCCTTGAACTAGAACAAGAGGAACGTTTAGGATGACTTGGCTTCACAGGATCAAAAGGGGGAGGGTGAGGTTGATCTGCCGACCCCGCACTAAGGAAAGAAGAAACAAATTCCATTCTTCTAAATTTTAAGAGCAATCAGGTAAAAAACTAACATTTTGTAACAGACGTTTCAACCTTTGCTTGTTGGATTTCATCTTCAGGGACAAAATTGTCAAATTAAGTACAGTTATCACGGTACTGACGGCTACAAAATATAAAAGTTTTTTGTTTTTCACTTGGCTGCTCTATCGGGGAGGCTCCCGTCTATTTTCCAATTAAGCATCTACAGTTAACCAATTCAAGGTATCTACTAGTATTTTCTTTTTCTTTTTTTAGATTTAATTCGTCGTCACCAAGTAAGACCTACACTTCTTTGGCCTTTATGGAATTCAGCAGGTTGGCTTTTGGGCGCTGCAACAGCAGCTCTCGGCCCCAAAGCAGCAATGGCTTGCACTGTAGCTGTCGAAACTGTAATTGTTGATCATTATAATGAACAATTAAGGGAGCTAGTTAACGATCCATCAAAAGCCGATCCAGAACTTATGGAAATTATAAGAAAATTTCGGGACGAAGAACAAGAACATCATGACACAGGCTTAGACCAGGGAGCAGAGCAAGCGCCAATGTATAAGGCATTATCGAGTGCAATTAAAACTATTTGTACAGGAGCAATTGCCATTTCAAAAAAGATTTAAATGTGATTAATTGGATTTTTGTTTAAATACTCAGAATTCTTTATTTTTTTAAAATAATAAATAAATAGGACTAAATTTGGTGTTTTAATATTTCATCCTTATTATGATAACTCATTAAATTATAACCACAATGATCTAATGAAAGATTAACTGAACCAGGAATAAATTGAGGAATATTAAAAAGATATTTCCTTGGTTTCTGGGGAAAAAAATTATTAGCCGTTTTCTATAAATAGCTTATTACATTATTCAATTAAAAGGAAATTACAAGAAATCCTAAACTTGCATAATTTAATGGAATTATTCAATGAATATTGTACAAAAGAGCTAGGAAAATGGTATTTAAATTTTATTCCATAATTAATAAACTTTCAATAAAACAAACGAGGGTGATTTGAGTGAAGTTCTCAAACTCCGTGGAAATAAAAAAATCTGGTGTGATTGGTCAGCACACAACTTTCTCTTACCCTTCGCGAAAAGAAAGTTGTGTACTGGGCTTGTCACACCAGATTTTTTGTGTTGAGATATATTTAGTTTCCGACAGTAGGGTACAGTGAGGGACAATATTAAGTGTGCTTTCTACTTGTGATTATTTCATTGTTTTAAAAAATATTATATATTTTTTAATGGAAACTTTCATCCAGACTTGGCTCCCTACAACTACTATTAATATCTGTCCCCATTAGTGATGGAGTCAGAAAAATAACAAGACGTTTGCAGCCAAATTTTCATGACTGACGTTTCAGCCCGAGGTCTAGGCCATCTTCAGAGCTGGCAACAATCAAGATTTTCTTTACGTTTTACTGTAAGCGGACTACATGTTGAATTTTGTCGCAGTTTTTACAAATATCCATATTTTTGATATTTTGATTACTGATAGCCGGCTCTGAAGATAGCCTCTGGCCGAAACGTCAGCCTTGAGGGCGAGAATCTGAACAAAAGAAAATTTGGCTGCAAACGGCTTGTTATTTCTCTGGCTCCATCACCATTAAGCCTACAGTTTTTCACCAATCTGTCCCCAATATTAAAAAATGTTTGGAAAAGAGATTTAGTTTATTAAAGCTTTTGTGGTTTGTATTATTATTATTTTGGAAATTTTTAATTTAATAGACCATATTTGGTATTAATTATTTATTAAAAATATAAATATTGTACAACGTTTCGACTACTTCTTCTGCAGTCGTTATCAAATACTGTGCACTTGAGTCAGAGCAAGTCGAAACTTGTTGAACAATATTTATATTTTTAATAAATAATTAATACAAAATGTGGTCTATAATTAAAAATTCCCATAATATTAAAAGAGATGATTGCGGAAAGAGAATATAAATAAAAGCTTACCACCCTCACAATGCCTCCCTTGGAAGCCAGGAAGACAGCTGCACACACCGGGCTGAGTACAAACCCCTCCATTGAGACATTGAGGATAACAGAGAGCAGTTCGACAATGAGGACCCATATATCCATCGGGGCATTGACACATTTTCTCATGATTACACCATCCTCCATTAGCGCATGTCTTATCACATTCTGGATCTGGACCTAAAATACGAGTTTTTATCAGATATAAGTCATAAATATTTAATTAAATAAATATTACCTCGTTGAGCGCACTCTTTGCGTAAATGAAGTCTTAATGGAGTGCCCGGAAGTGGCTTTCCTTTTCGGCTTTCAATTAAAAGACCAATTCCAAATGCAGCTGTTCCTGAGGCATTCCCAGAACATGGAAGGAAGACGGTGAAAACTGATAAAAAATAATAATTCAGTCAATAAAGAAATACAATTTAATTAAATTATCATCTAATTGTAGATAAATAAATAACACAAATTAAGTTTCAAAAAGATTTGATTTTAGCTTATGAGCATTTCGATTAGGGATGTGCAAAATAATCGATTATTTATTGATTATTTTCTTAAAAAGTAATCCATTATTAAAAAAAATATAATCGATTCATAGATTATGAAAAATGATCGATTGTTTCCCGAATAGATATCGAATAATCGATTATTTCCCGTAATCGATTAATCGGAATAATCGATTTAATCGGAATAATCGAATTCTTTTTCATAATCAATAATCGATTATTTTTTTCCATAATCGAACACCTCCTAATTTCGACGTTAATACGTCCTTCTTCAGCTATGACACAAACTGACTTATATTACTTTTACTATTAATAAATTAATAAATCAGTTTGTGTCATAGCTCTGAAGATGACGACGTCGAAATGCGCATAAGCTAAAATAAAATCCTTTTGAAACTTAACCTTGTGTTATGTATTTATCTAAATTAGATGATAATTTAATTACATTTAAGAATGTTTCATCTAGTGCCAACGGTGAAATATATTTTTTAAAAAGAATCATTCAATTCTTATTAATTATTAAATTTTTCAGAGATCCCATTGTTATAACAAGAAATTGTTTTAAAATAACTATGAATGAGAAACCTAAACTTAATATTATATAAATCTTAAGTTTAATTATTTATATAAAAAAATTTTGCTTAAAATTCTTTCATTCATGTTTATCAATAGCCATTTTAAACTTAATCAATATCAATAAGGGAAGTCCAAAAGACCGTTTCTTTTTCTTACTTTAAAGTTATTTCAAAAAAATCTCAAGTCGTCAGGTAAGCAGAATTTTAGATTTGGACACCTTTGGGCTTGCGAGGGACTCGGCCCTTCGTCTTGATGGAGATGACCGGAGGCTCAAGAATTGCTTCATCAAAAGACTGCAAACGATCGAAATTGTAGTAGTATTTTTTCATTCCAGATTTCCATGTGAAGTTCACGTAAGAAACATCTGATGGAATAATTGGAAGAGATTTTTCGAAGTTCGGATCCAAAATATAAGGTAAAACGTTTCCATTCACAATTGCATATATTTCCATTGTTAAACCTGAAAAAATTATATTATACTATTAGAAAGAGGCATTGTGGAGGGAGAACTATCAAAAAAATTACTCCCGTTAGATAAAATTTTTTAAAAATGAATTAAATTCTCAGGATTTCGATTAAATTCTATGGTAAATTTTTATGTTAGCGAAGATGAATAGCTGAATCAATATGAAGTAGAATAAATGCAAGGCCAAGCATCTATGTTCGTTTATTATAGAACCTAAAGCGACGTTTCGGTCGACTATGATACCATCTTCATGGCTAGGGTTCAGTCAACAGAAAACCCCTCTTATGTTCTCTGATTAGACATTTCATAAACTTCATCTCGATCTATCAGATATAACACATTGAGCGTCAAAGTCAATATGACTGAACCCTAACACTGAAGATGGTCGATTAGTCTACCGAAACGTCGCTGTGGGTTCTATAATAAAGAAACAGATTCTTGGCTTTTTATTTATTCTACCTTATCATTTTTATTAATTTATTATTTTTCTGAAGGGAGAAAAATTTAATTAAATAGCTTTTCTACAGTAGTTTTTGTTTTAATATTTTTATATAACGAAGTTCTTATTAAAAAAAATTCCACCAGGATGATAAAAAAATGAATAGAATGAAAGAGCTTTTTTATGTCCGTAATGATTCATCTTAGAATTTTTAATTTATAATTTTTTTTTTGTTAGGCCTATTATATGTATATGTGAAAAAATAAGAAAATAGTTTATGCTTTATCTTATTTGTATCTCTGTTTATAAATAGCATTCATATTTTTAAAAACATGATATTGATGTTTATGATTAAGAAACGCAGTCAAGGATATTAAAGTTTTTATTATCTTTCATATTTGTTTATTCCTGATTTAATGAGCTTTTTTGTTGAATCTTAAAATTATTCATGGCTAAGAAATGAAACTTAGTAAAATTTCCAAATGCAAGAGGCAGCAAAATCTACTTTAAAAATAAATAAATAAATAAATAATGCGAATGACATTTTTTCTAGATTTAATCTTAAGAAATATATTATTCAGCTCTGTCTTTTTAAAAGCCCTATAAATTTTAGAATCTTCCCTTCAACTATTTAAATATTCAAGGTATATATATATATATATATAATTTACAAAAAAATTTCATATGAAATAGTACAAATAGTCAATTTTATATTCCTTCCAATTCCTTGTATAAAATATTTAAACTAATATTTTATTTGGCTAATGGCAAACTTCGATAAATAAAAATATTAAAATAAGTAATAATTTATAAAAAATCTAAGTGGGAGATAAACAGAATATAATTTTACTCATATATATTGTTGTATTTTATTTATTTAATTATGAGTTCGAAGCTAAAATAAGAAAACAATTTCATATTTCTATAATTGCTGTACATATAAAATGTATATATATGTAGATATTTTGAATTAGCAATGTTATTATTAAATTTGACAGTTGAAGTTTTCGTTTTGTTTATACTAAGGTTAGAAATTGTTTGTTAGTAGTGTGTGTAAAATATAGAAAGTGTCAGCTGATAAATTACCGCTAAACATTCGAACTTGGTCCTGGTCAATCCAGAGGGAGAGATCGCCTTGCCTCGGGGAGCAGGTGGCCAGGAGCCAGAGAGCTGCGATCGCCGCCGATGCAATCACACGTGCCGGCAGTGAGCCCGGCATGCTTGGTAAATGCACGATGTGCACAGACTCCGCGGGAGATATGCAGAATATGCAACCAAGCGACAAGCGACTGTCCCAACGGTCCAGTGTCTCTGACTCATCCACTGACAGATGGTCGCCATTTCATCTGCATGATTTAACGCCTTGGACAAAGGAGGGGAAACAAGAACCCGCCCAAACCGTGAAAATATATACTTTCCCCTACTTTTATCAATGAGTCATTGAACTTTGAATCCGATCAATATTTTCAATCAATAATCAATTCATTTATAGTAAATTTATTTTTTCTTATTCAGCCTTGAATATCGCATTAACAAAAAACTACTGCATAAGAAAAAATTTTGTAATGCGTCACTTTTTTTTAATTTTACCAGCAATTAGAATCAAAGATACTATTATTCATTATTTTTTATCCATCCAGAGAAGATTAGCATGGGAAATTTAAGACCTGACTGATTTATGAGCTCTGAACCGGAACATTCTTAAAAAAAAAAGCTATAATAAATTTTGGATTTGTCTGATTGATGAGCACAGATCAAACACAAAATGAATTCTTCTATTTTTGATTAAATGTCTTATCTTTGAATTAAAAAAATTAATGTTTTTATTGCGCTTTTTAAATAATTCGTTAATTCAAATGCATGTTTATTTATTGGAGAACAGATCTTGAACATGAGAAAAAAAATATTTTAAGAGAAGGCGGTTCATTTAAAATATAAATTAGTTATGATCAATAATAAAATAGAGCTACTGTTTTGGCTTAAATATGAAACTAATTTCTCAAAAATTTGATAAGAACATTTTGGAAAGTTAGGGGTAAGAAAATTTTAATGTGTTAGATGATGTTTTGGGGTCTACTAGGCAATTATATTTATATGCATGCAATTGGCATTTGTTTATACATATAAAAAGTAAAACTTGTTAAATATTCCTATGACTTGTTAAAGTCCGAATAGCATAGGCATTCATTGAATATTATTAATTAATTTCTTCAAATAAATATAAACTATGTTATTATTAGAATTTACAAAAGACTTGCGGTTTCAAATATTATTGCTTCACCCAAAAAATTTTACACATCTCGCTACCTTTTATCTTATTTAATCTATAAAATAATATTAATTCGTTTTAAATAAAAAATTTTATTTGAAAAAAAAAAAATAAAATTAACAGAATAACAAGGTTTTGGCGCTTCCCCTGATGGAAACCGCAATTATAAATTTTTATGAATATCAGGAAAATTAAATTTTTTTATATAGAAGAATGTATTTATATATATAAAGAATTTTGTGGATTTCTCTATAAATGTACATTTACAAAATAAAGGATTCAAAATAAGAAATGCTATTATATAAAGTGTCTAAGTTAATTTTTTATCTTGTCGGTAATTTATTTTTATTATTAAATATATTTGATTAGGTTCATTTTGATTTATAAATAGACAAAGACTATATATTTATCATTGTACAAATTTGTTTAATATATATATATATATATGTATCTTCGCACACCTAGCCGCAGAAGCCTTCCAGAACATATACCTTGTATATATATATGAAGTGAAATTTTCTCATGTTGAATCATTTTGGTGGTAGAGATTAACTCCACATTTCGTCTCTCCTTTTGGAGCCTTTTTTAATACTAGATAGTTGATGGTAATTTGTCTTCGAAGGCGCAGTCTTGGTGGTTTGTTTGTTCGTTGAATGTTTCAAATGTATGGGTTTCAAATGGTGGTGGTGGTCTGTTTAGTTTGATTTCAGGAGCTTGAGAGAAGCCAGAGACAAATTAATTAATCTCGACCATCTTGGGAGTAGGCATGTTTAGATACAGGAGTCATCTATAACCAACAAACTCACTGTCCTAGAGTAACATATTATCACACGTTCATGCGTTTTCTCATGTGATTATTTCATTTGTTTTATAAAAGATGGAAATCTTTATTAGAATGCTCTTCTATGTTAAGTTTTGCATTTTTTTTAAAGGGGGATCGCTGGTGTAACGGGCTAGAGTGTCGGATCCCTGTTCAAATCCTAGGCGTGCGGGATTTTTTCATTAAATAAAAATATTTATTTAATGTAAACAAATCCTCAAACAGGGATATTGGATCTCACCACAATGACTCCCAGGCAACTCAACAAGGAGAAGGAATTGCTGTGACATCCAATCCTGTGGAAGAGACGTTCCTTCTCAGTGATGGCTTCTTCGAAAGGAGCCTGCTGATTACTATTTTTTCACTCTCCAGGGTCAAAACCTCCCAGCCCTAGTGCATCTAGTTAATCTCAACAACTAATGTGGCTTAACACAAGAAAATTTCTCCATACATACACAGATTCTTCTAAAACATGTATATATATATATATATATATATATATATATATATAATTAAATCGTTCATTTTCATATTTATACATTTACTAATATAATCACATTTTATTGTTATTATATAAATTCATAACATATGATAGAAACAACAATCAAAGGAAATCCAAATAAATTTCAATTATCTTTATAATAGTGTAGGTGAAAGATTTTTCGTAGAAAACCAACCAGGCCCAAATAGGACAGATCAGTGTGCTGAGTATATATCTGTATCACTTACAGCTCAATGGATAGAGATTATGTAAAAGTTATAAAGCATTGTGCTAAATGAAAGGTAGTTATAAAAAAAAAAAGTAAACGGTATATAGAATAAAGCCACTTCAATGGATAATAAATATGGAATGCCTTTCTAAAATGATACTTTGGTTTAAAAGTACGAAAAATATTTCTAAAATAACAATTATTTTTATATACAAATCTGCTATATTGTAAGATAGTAATAATTTTTATTGTGAATGTTTTTAATTATAGACATTTTGTGTTAATTATTTATTAAAAATATAAATACTGTACAACGTTTCGACTGCTTATTCTGCAGTCGTTTTCATAAACTGTTGCTCCAACTCAAGTTAACTAACCTCTAAGAGGCCCTTACGTTCATTTTATACCAAGTATACAACGGCGTCAGCGCCATCTACAGTCATTCCTATGTAGATGGCGCTGACGTCCATCTATATAAAATGCAAGCAAGGGCCCCTTCGAGGTTAGTTAACTTGAGTCGGAGCAACAGTACAGTGAGGACAATATTAAGTCTCACCCATGCGTCTTCTACTTGTGATTATTTCATTGTTTTTTTATATATTTTTTAATGGAAACTTTCATGGTTCTTTAGTTACTGCTAAATCCCTTAGGAGAAATAATAAGATTGACTGAACAACGAACTTTTGTGTTTATTTTTTATCGATAAAAAAGTAACAATGACAATAATAAAAACAGGAAAAATTATCATCTAGGTGGCGGACGCCACATACTCCCCTCCTAGCGATGCAATAGGCATCGGAATATCTTTTTGGCCGCCGTATAATTCTACCTTTTCTGGAAACCGCCTGCCTTTCTGGGACTACTTTAAATCTTACACTTTTCTTTTTATTTGTTCTCCCCTGTTCGCTTATTTTTTTCTTCTTTAATGGGTAAGGTGTCCTGTTCGGTTGCCCATTTATCCGCCGGGTCCTTTGCTGAAGTGTCTTCGCCGTTGTCTTCCTCCGATGACTCTAGGAAAGCCGGTTTCACTCGGTCTCTCGAAACGGTGACTTTGTGGCCTCCTATATTTAGTGAGAAGGTTTTGTTTGTTTTACCAATTACCTTATACGGTCCTTTGTATGGCGGGACGAGAGGCGGTCTTACGGAGTCGTCCCTTAAAAATATGTGTGAGCATTTATCCAACTCCGGGTGATAGAAGACTTTCTCTGTTCTATGCCAGTTTGTTGTTGTAGGTTTTATATTTTTGAAGATCTTAATCAACTTTTCAGGGTAGTCCTCGCTTAGGCTTTGTCTATTGCACTTGTGAAAAAAATGTCCTGGTAATCGGAGACAGGTTCCATAAACTAGTTCTGCCGGTGACGTCTTGAGGTCGGCCTTTATTGCACTTCGAAGTCCTAAGAGTACTAAGGGTAATTCTTCTGCCCAGCGTTCCGGGTGATTCTCGAGCCTACACATTAAAGAGGCTTTTAAAGAGCGATGCCAACGTTCTATCATTCCATTAGTCTGTGGGTGATAAGCTGTCGTATGACTTATTTTTATGCCCAGTTGTGCCGTCAACGTTCTGAATAAGTTTGATTCAAACTCGCGGCCTTGATCCGTAGTTATTGTTTGTGGGACGCCAAATCGGTTGATCCACTGTTCAACCAGTGCCCTGGCAACTGTCTCTGCTCTGTGATCCACTATCGGGATTGCTTCCGGCCAGCGTGTGAATCGATCCATACATGTTAGTAAGTAGGAGTAACCTTTAGAGGGGCTTAGCGGGCCGACGATGTCAATATGGATCCATGAGAATCTTTCATCGGGCTCTAGGAATCTTTTTAATGAGGTTTTTTCGTGTTTTTGTACTTTTGCTTTCTGACATTCTATGCATGTTCGGACGAAGTTTTTTATAAAGATATTCATTTTTGGCCATACGAATCGTTTTCTTACTTGTAGTGAAGTGGCTCGAGCGCCCGGGTGTGCTAGGGAGTGCAACTTTTCGCATATAATTTTCCGATATTTTTGTGGAAAATATGGCCTAAGTGAGTCTGTCGAGATGTCACAATAGATCTCGACTCCGTTGAAGTCTATTTTTTTGAGGTTTACCCCAGTGGGGCCTGTTAGTAGACTTTTAATCTCCGGGTCGTTTGTTTGGGCATTAGCGATCTCCTCCAAACTTGAGTAATTATCTGCTATACTTTGAATAAATTCTTGCGAGGATCTGGATAATGTATCAGCTACAATGTTTTTGGCTCCTGTTATGTGCTGGATGTCTGTTGAATATTGTGAAATAAATGATAGTTGTCTTGATTGACGGGGGCTTGCCTTTTCGGGTTTTTGAGCGAACGCGAAAGTTAAAGGTTTATGATCTGTGTAGCAGGTAAATTGCCGGCCCTCTAACATGTAATTAAAGTGTTTAATCGTGGAATATAAGGCTAGTAGTTCTCTGTCATAAGCTGAATACCGACGTTCAGTTGCTGTTAATTTTCTTGAAAAGAACCCTAAAGGCTCTAACTCGGTTCCGTTCGCCTGTTGCACTACGCCCCCTATGGCCTCTTTGGACGCGTCCGTGAAAACTGTCAGTTTTCCAAAAGTTGTAGGGTGGGCTAACAAGGTTGCATTTGCTACACTTTCTTTTGTTTCTTCGAAGGCCTTGTCCATTTCTGGTGTCCACTTGATTATGTCTTTGTTTTTTAAATGAGCTGAAATATGTAATGGTGCTTGAATTGCAGCGCTCATTGGTAGGAATCTCCTATAAAAGTTAATCATCCCTAGATAACGTCTTAGCTCTTTTGCGGTGTTCGGTCTGGGGAACTTAAGGATGGCTTCTACTTTTGATGTTAAGGGTTTTATACTATGCTGTGAGATCTCATGCCCTAAGAATTCGACTGTGTTTTTACTAAAGACACATTTTGCAGCGTTAATAGTAATTCCGTATTTAGAGAGTCGTTCAAAAATTCTTCTGATATCTTTCAAATGCTGTTCTAAATCTTCTGACGCGATTAAAATATCATCGATATATACAAAACAGCATTCTAAGCCTCTAAGTACTTCGTGTATGAATCTTTGAAATGTTTGGGCCGCGTTTCTGAGTCCAAATGGCATATATGGGAACTCAAATAACCCGAATGGTGTGCTAATCGCCGTTTTTTCTATATCCTCCTCTTCCATGGGTATTTGTTGGTAGGCCCGGACTAAATCTATCGTTGAAAATATCTTTTTTCCTCTTAAGAAATTCGTTGAATCTTGGATGTTGGGCAACGGGTAACGGTCGGGTTTGGTTATCGCATTCAATTGTCTGTAATCCCCACAAGGACGCCAATCTCCTGTCTTTTTTGGTACCATATGTAATGGGCTTGACCAGGAACTTTTTGACGGTCTGCAAAGGCCTTGCTCTATCATGAATTCGAAAACTTGCCGGGCGGTTTTTAGTTTATCCGGTGTTAGACGTCTAGGCTTTGCGAATACTGGGGGCCCTGTGGTTTCTATATGGTGTTTGGTTGCGTGTTTAACCCCTCCTTTGTTTTGATTCGATGTTGTTAAAGATGGAAACTCTTTTATGAGTTCTCCAATGGCTGAGTTTGGGTCAATACTGCTGATTGCTTTTTCGGCTGAAAGTGTCTCCGGAGTGGGGATTAATGCCTTGGTTTGCAATGATGTTCCGCCTATAATAAGTCTCCTTGCCAGATAGACTATTAAGTGAAAATGTCTTAGGAAATCGGAGCCAATAATTGGGTGTTTGACATCTGCTATCGTAAATGTATAATGGAACTTCTTGCCCAGTCCCAAGTCTAGAGTGAGGTTTCTTTGTCCTTAAACTTTAATAGTGCTGCCATTGGCCGCGTATAAAACTTGAGATGAGGCTGAAGGGTTTGCTCTGTCTAACATTCGTGGGGGTATTAAAGAAAGATCTGCTCCGGTGTCTATTAGAAAGTTTAGTTTGGTGATGTTGTCATGAGTAAAGAGGCGGCTTGGTTTGCCATGACAAGAACAGGCCGCTGCTGTCTGTCGGCGGTTCAGTTTTTTTGTTTGTCTCTTCCACCATTGTCGGGGTCACCACTTTAGTTACTGCTAAATCCCTTAGGAGAAATAATAAGATTGACTGAACAACGAACTTTTGTGTTTATTTTTTATCGGAAGCCATACAGAGGCGTGCAATTAGACTGATAGGTGATTCTACCCTTACTGCATCCCTACAGTCGCTAGATCATAGAAGAAGAGTATCTTCACTATCTCTCTTCTACAGGTATTACCATGGCCAATGCTCTGCCGAACTAAAATCAATTATCCCACCCAATGCAACATATTCACGGAACACAAGAGAGGCATCTTCCCAGCATCCCTATGCTGTTCAGATCACGACTAACAGAACAAATCAATTTCATTCTTCCTTTGTCCCCATGACCTCCCGTGATTGGAACAAGCTCCCTGCGTCTATCTTCCCCAAAACCTACAATCTTCAGACTTTCAAGTCTAACCTCAACAGGCATCTTCTCAGTTCCCGCAGTTGAGTTTCCCCTTTATGCTTCTCCTTTTGTTTTTATTTTCTTCCTGGCTGCATGTGACTATTGGTCATTATAGGTCTTCGGACCTTATGCACCCATTCAAAAAAAAAAAAAAAAAAATCGATAAAAAAGTAACAATGACAATAATAAAAACAGGAAAAATTATCATCTAGGTGGCGGACGCCACAGTTCAAACCTAGAAAATTTCCAATAAAGATTTTCATTTTCTTTTATAAAAACAATGAAATAATCACAAGTAGAAAACGCATGGGAGAGACTTAATATTGTCCCTCACTGTACATGAAAACGACTGCAGAATAAGCTGTCGAAACGGTGTAGACTATTTATATTTTTACTAAATAATTAATACAAAATGTCTATAATTAAAAACACCCATAATAATAATAATAATAATAATAATGCAAACGATAAAAGCTTTAATAAACATAGTAAGAATTTATTGGTTAAAATATAATTTAATAACTGAAATCACAGATGACGACAACGATATTCAGCTTTGGTGTATATATTTGTTCCCAAAGTTAAATTCTACTTTTGCTATAAGCTATTTCTAATTATTCTTTATGTGGAAGTCACATCATGAACTCTGTACTGAGTCACATTTATTAATTTGGTATCAAAGAAAAAATTTAAAAATAGTTTTTAACCAGATTTCTAAATGTTTTCCAAGTAAGCTAGAAGTGTTTTGATTATATTAAAATACATTTGAATTTCTATTTTCTTCTTTCTACTTACAAACATATATATTTATTTTGAGAGTTAATATAAAATTTAATAATACGATCAATCGATAGAGCTCTTTTGTCGTCCAAATGTTATATGTATTATCTAATTAACCAGAAGAAGCCTCTAAATCAGTTGGGAGTGGGAGTTCATCATCATCACCTCCGATAGCTCTCCAAAATGCCATCACGACTTGTTCAGCTGCAGCTCGACGTTGTTCAGTGGGAAGAGTTGCTACGCGATCCTTCATTCCAGCAAGTTGTTCAAAAAGGGAAGCAAAACCGGCAACTCCGCCGCTGTCGCCCAATAATTCGTCTATAACAAAACATAATATTACATTATCTTCAATAGAATAATCTATTTAATAAGCCTACCTATTTTTTCTTCCAAATGGGAGTTATTATCAACGTTGAGATTGCCCATATCTTCATTTAATTCAGCCATTTTATTTGAATTATCATTCACCATTGTAGTTGACCCATTAAGCATGGATTGAACGGTTTTCGAGAAATTTTGTGAACGACCTGAAAGATTAAATTTAAAGATTATTAGTCTCTCTTCATTCATTAGTGTCAGACCTGACACGCTGTGGATTAACTTTCATGGGAATTATACTGAGGTTGGTTCCCGTTTCCTTCCTCAGGAGGATGCATCTCAAATAGAGTTGGATAATTCTTGCCATGAGGTGGATTTGAACTCTAGTTGTCTTCAAACTCACTATAAGCTTAACTGTTTTATTCCCTTTATTTATCTTTTTTAATCTAATTATTTGAATTACAAGGAATGATGACGATATCAGTGGTCTCTTATCATCACTACCATTTCTATTTAGTTCAATAGTCTTAGCTAATAAACTTCAATAATCATAGTGACGGACAACGAATGGATTTCAGAGTGAGGTTTGAAGGTTAATTGTAAAATGTATTTAATTTTTCTGTAAAAAATTTTCACCTCGTGATTCTTAAAATTGTCACCTTATCACTTTTGTTCTAATCGTAAGGAGTATATTCTAGAAAAAATACTTCCCCCATCAGAGGATAACATTCATAACCTCAGTTCCAAAGAATGGAACGCAGCCCCGTTGAGTTGCTGCTGGTGTGCTCAGTGCTTACTTGAGCATTTGTTTACTTTCAAGTTTTTTTCGTGAGATTGTCTAAATTGACGTCTAATGTTCTCTTTCATGAATCCTGCATATAATACTGAATATATATATATATTCTGAACAATAAAATCTAGCCTATGCCCACCCCCTCCCCCCTGGACAACCCTTTTTTACTTTTTCTTACCTATCTATGTTAACATATATAAAGTATTGGTTTCAAGTCATAAATTCGATGTCGAGATTTTGATGGATATACACGTTTTGAGATCCCCTGAGTCTAAAAAGGTGGTTTTCGCAACATTGTCTGTCGTGTGTGTGTGTGTGTGTGTCTTTGAACAAACTATCGCAAGAACGAAAAGAACTAAGAGCTTGAAATTTTATATTTAAGATAGGCACCTCCCGGAGGCTTGAAAATAAGCTTTTAATCAAAATCGGCCAAAGAGTACTAGTACTTTACTGACTCACTTTTTCAGTTTTTTTCCTGATCTTTTCAAAATTCGCTCCAATGATTTTGTTTAAAATTCATAAATCAATTATTTTTTAGATACTCTTTAAAATGTATATTCTCATTTTGCCCTTGAAATCTTATGAAGACCACTTCACTCATGTACTTCATAGGAAAGATAGGTTGCCATGGTAACCAATATAAATATTTTTCTGTTTAAAAATTTTACATCTTGAATTCACATGTCCACATGAAAAGGTACCAAATCTTCATCGGGTCTCTAAATTTTTATTTCGCGTAATATTTAAGCATTTCCATGCGTTTTCCCATGTGATTATTTCATTGTTAAGTAGATGGTATAGTAACCGATGAAATAATTTGAAATTTGAAAAGATAAAATAAAATCATTTTTACCAGATTTTATGTTTTACCTTTTCGGTCATTAAAATTATTTCACTTTTCACCATATACTTAAGGCTCTAGCTATCAGGTGGGTACTTAATTGTGGCGCTCACTGTACCTTAAAATTGTCATTCTCTCTGTATTTTTCAAAGAATTTCCAAACAACATGTTACTATGCATCTCTTTATAAACAAATTAGCTTACCTGATTCAATTAAATACGTCTCGAAAACTATATAATCAAATATTAGTTCTAATCAAAAGATTCCATGGTCTAAAAAAAAACAAATTTTATAACTTTTCATAATATAAAATTTAGTATTTTATAGTACACATAGTATATAATTATTTTTTGAAATAAAACAAAATCTTTTATATTCATTCATATAATTAATTAACTATATTTATAAATAAAAATGAAATGGAAAAATGTATCTATACATGTTCTAGAAATCTATAATTTTCAATGTATCTATTTAAATTAATTACACATATAGTATTTGAAACGGGGTGTAATCTAGTATTAATATGAATCACTTAAATGTTTTGGGAAATTAATTATAATCATATTTCTTCAATATTTGAAGACAAATCTATTTTTTCTTTTGGCAGCTTCATGATTTGTGGCCACCTCTAGCCAGAACCTTTGTCCCCACTACCCTACTTGAACTCAAGGTCCTTCCTTAACATCTTGACACTTGCAATGCGACAAGAAATATCCTAAATTGGCAATAAAGTTGCCCGCCTTCTGCGGGCTTTGATTAATCCATTTCAATGAGGTACTCGACCTTCTTTATTAAACCGACTCACAAAATAACAGCTTAAAAAAAAAGAACTGTTTCAAGTCTTGATTACTTTACCTTCTACTAATATAATAGCGTATTCCATCGATTCTATGATATATTATATGAATTTTAGAATATTAAAAAAATGACAATAAAAAGTAATATATTATTATTTATTACTATTTAATAAAAATAAATAAAATTTTGCAAAAATTTAGAAAAATGATTCAATTTGAAATTGTGGCTTGCGCCTTCTGCGGCCCTGTAGATTTTTTTGTAATTTTTTATTCATTGCCTGAGCTACCCCTCATTATTTCATTGTTCATAATTGTATTTCTGCGTTTATTTTTTATTGTAATTTTAATTTTATTAAAATATTTGTCATCTAAAAAAAATTGTAAATTAAAAAAAAAATATTAAAATAAAATTCTTAAAATAATTAGCTGAAGGGAATGTCCCCGGAAGCCGGTTATTAAGAGTGATGGCTTGGATTGTGCAAGGGTCTTATAAGATTTTGTATATAATAAGGACAAGGCCCGAGTTAATTAAATAAAATATATATATATATATAAATAAATTGTAACCATCGTAATTCGAAATTGTGAGGTTTCGCTTAGGCAATGGAAGTCAACACAGTAGAAGCAGATCTCACCCTGGGTCAACACACCCCCCGGTCGGTCGGATCCTGCACGACGGATTAGCTTTGACATGTCGCCTGTTCTAAATTGCAATTTCAAAAAATCAATCTCATGTTTTAATATAATTGTTATTTTGGCCTATTATATCAACTTCAGAATTGTATCCTAACTATTTATTTCGACAATCAGCTTATGAATTCAAAAAATCGATGGAATACTGTAATTAGAAATAAAGAATTCAAATTATAATGGAAAGTTAATTTATTTAATGGTATAGAATAATATAAAATATCTTTATGGCTAACAATTATTTTGGCAATCCAACAGATTAATATTACCTTTCATTCTAAGATTTGGCCAAAGATGAGCATGCAGAGCTTGCACAACTCGTTTAATTCCAGTGGTCTCAAGGAAATCTTGCTCTTTTTCCCATTCTTCATCTATTTCAGGATCCAGTTCAACAAGTTCAAATCCCCGATCTACACACCATTTTTGAGCTGAAAAATGGTCACAATTATTAATATGTGAAAAAACATATCCTGGAAGATTTCCACGACTAGGTGGTGGGAAGATAAAATTTCTCCGGTTATGTCGTGTTAGTTGAGATTTAGTCGACGCTTCGGCTACTCTTTTGGAGCCATTTTCAAGAATGTAGGATTAGGAAGTAATGGTGGTGATGGTTCATTTTCGGAGTCGCCGTATTATTGGTTCCCAAATTTCGCTAGTGGTTTGAGATCAAAGAAGAGGTTGATTGTAAGTGGTAGTGTTTGTGTTTGTTTGAGTAGACTCGGAGGCCTCATACACAACCAACCAGCGGCGAACCTAGAACTTTTGAGGCCGAAACGTCGAGAAAATTTCAACAAACGCGAATTAACACGAGAAAAATCCATCTTTATATACGTGTTTGGTATCCAAATATATTAAATAAAATCATCGGACTGCCTGGGATCCGAATCCGCGACCCTCGGTATAGAAGGCAGGCGCGCTACCAACTACATCAAACCCGAGGGCCCAGGTGTATATATATATACTATATATATACAGTCTAACTGCCAGGGTACTGGTAAGAGAGAAGAGCAACAACCACAAGATCGTTGCTGTTAGATAAAGTACCCAAGAATTTCGCTTAGGTGGCCCCGAAATATAAGCGTGTGGAACGACTCCCGGTAATCATCTATATTAATTATATTCAATATTGTACAATCAAACCCTAATGCATTATATATTTATATAATTTGAAGAAAAGTTGCTGCTGATGTTATGGAATGGAAAAGATCAAAGATCAAGTACAGGTGCAGCAAATGAAGAGAGCCTTTGGATGCCAAATGCCAAAAAACCAATTACCATTCAATCTCTCCAATTAAAATCAATTATCCCACCCAACAACTATTCCAACACAAAGCCTTCCCCTCCCTTTTCAAAAAAAAAAAAAAAATTTTCTTTCCCCTCCCCCTGTAACCTCTCCCCCACTTCTCAACCCGTCTTCCTTTTTTTTTTTTTTTTCTTCTCCTTTTTTAAAAGGAGACGTTTCGGACAAAATTTTATTTGTCCATCCTGTCCTCGTTGGCTTATAAATTAATTAGGCACAAAGTTGTCATTGTTGTTTCGGCACGAATTTGTGCGCATGTATATTTTTTTATAAAATCAGGCGAGTGTCAATGTTTCGTGAGAGTCTATAAGATAATTAAGATTTTATAAAAAAATATACATGCGCACAAATTCGTGCCGAAACAACAATGACAGCTTTGTGCCTAATTAATTTATAAGCCAACGAGGACTGAGGATGGACGAATAAATTTTGTCCTAAACGTCTCCCTTTCGGCATTTGGCATCCAAAGGCTCTCTTCATTTGCTGCACCTGTACTTACTCTTTTCCATTCCATTATATATTTATATATATGAGAAGACCAAGGAGACATATCTCTAAAGTTTCTGTAATTACTTGTAAATATGGTTTTTTTGTTTGTTTTATAATGTAAATAAAAAATTTTTACATTCAAATATTTCTTTGGATTATCACACATCACAGATTAGTTCGATTTTTTAAAAAAAGGTGTAATCCGATTGTGTAATTTTTTGATAAATATGGGCTTAAAAATGTACCTTCAACTTTGCTGACTCCATTCGTAGGATTTTCATGACATCGTTGGCACAAAAGTATTTGAACTTCAGGTTCAAATTCATTCAAAAATGAGAGCCAGCTATCAACAACATTAAGACCATCATTCTGAAAATTGAAATTTCCAATTTATTTATGAAAAATTAAAAGACATATATTGATAATTTAAAATTTACTCTTTCACTATCAAAATTGATAACGACGGCCTCAACAGAAACTGCAAATTGCTCGCTGCCGAGAGTTTTATTTTCCACAGCACATAGATTTATATCATTTACATAATATTTATTATCTATATGCCAAGGATAAGCTTTAATACCTTCTTCTATTTGTACAGGCTCGGGTAAGTTATTCGTATCCATTATCACTAAAAAATAATTTTTTTTAAGATGAGATGTTTAAAATAATTAAAGAATTGTGAAATTTCTTATATTACATTTTATAATATCTTCTGGGCTTGTGTCGGTACAACTCGCTACTACACAGCATGGTTTTTGTTCCATTATTTATTTATTTTAAATAATATTAATATCTATTTTAAGGTGTGTAATTTTTTTGACAGTAAAATGACAACTTTATTAAAAGAAAAGATGGAGCCTTTCAAAATGATCACTTAGAATAGAAAGAAGACGTGACATTGCTAGTTGTTTTAAGCACGGATTTAGGGAAGGGGCAAAGTTGGGTTTTATACACGATTTTGCAGTTTTATACAAAAATTGCGGATAAAACTTGTACAAAACGTATAAAATGTATAAAACTTGGATGCGCATGCGCAAACCCGACGAGAAAGATAATTCAAATAAAATTTCATTTTTCATTTATTAACATTTTGGTTATATTATTCACTAAATAAAAAGCAAACAACATCGTCAATGCTTTAAAACATTATAAAATATGAAAAGCTTTTAAGCTGTTTTTTCAGGGGGGGATTGTTTTTTTACAGTTTTATACCTTTTATACATCGGCCTAGTTTTATCCGCGATAGTTTTATACATGTATAAAACCGTGTATTATACCCGGCGGGATAAAACCTGCCAACTCTGGGAAGGGGTCTAAATGGCCTTCGATGCCGAAAAAGACCTTAATTAAATAAAAAAAATATATTTACATATATTCTTTATAATAACAGGATAAAATTTCTATAATTTTGAGTCCGGCTAAACAGCAATGTTGTATAATTTGTATTTATCTAAATTTTTAATGTTGAACAAATTTTTTTTACTGTTTTATAAAAATTTCTTTTTAAAAATTGTTCAGTAAAAATTAAAATTTTAAATTAAATTAATATTTGAGTTTGTTTTTGTAATTTCTGCTTTTAAACAGAAGTGTAAACATTTTTAGAACTCTGAAAGTGAAGCAACTAATGAAGAGAATATTTAATTTTTATAATAACACAAAAACTTACTAAAATAAGAAAATTTTCAAAAATATAGCCAATGTTTAGATCAAAGATTAATAATCTGTAGTTTATTTGGCTGGTTAATGATCACAGTTATTTCCTGATTATTTCCACAAATTTGCCTTATCTTAAATAGTTGCATCTCACTGGATTTCTTGTGCAGATCGCGGGATCGAATTGACAAATAGAATAACCAACACAAGGACAATAGGTCAATTAAATTCTTTTTTATTATATTTCATTTTTATTTTAACAAATTTAAAATTTTATTTGTTATTTTTGATTATTTTGTTTTATTTAAAAACAATTAGATGTTTAATTTTGTCTATTTAGGGCAGTAAATTTTACTTTCTTCTTCTCTCTTGTTTTTGAAGGCCTCCATCTCAATAACGACTTTTCATCCCTGCGACCTATTTTTTAAAATTTACTTCCTGTGTATAACTTTTAATTTTATATTTAAAAAAAAATAAACCTGATAAATAACTTATTACTGATTAAAAAATATTTTTTTCAATTAATTTCAGAAAAGTCAAAATCATGTCTGAAGGTGAAACGACTCCTGTAAACGAAGAGAATCAATCTCCAGAGACTGAAACACCCCCAGAAGAGGTAAATTACTTTTATTTTTTTATTCAAGAAATCTTCTTAATAATTAATACAATTTCATTTTAATAGTTAACTTCTTCGGAACTGGAAAAGTTAGAAGAGGCCAAATTAAAAGCGAAATTTCCCACAGCGGCTGGAAGACCCATGAGTGGCCATTCAGTATTTC
Organism: Euborellia annulipes; assembly: GCA_023213315.1. Lineage (NCBI taxonomy): Eukaryota > Metazoa > Arthropoda > Insecta > Dermaptera > Anisolabididae > Euborellia > Euborellia annulipes. Next base: position 91,796 of record JAKCPI010013697.1, read on the forward strand.
TCCAAAAAAGATTAGCGCATAGAGTAAGTTTTTTTTCAATCTCTTAAAATTTTTTTTTTTTTTGTTTTATTTTTTTATAATTAAAAGCGAGAGTGTAAAGAGAAATTTTTCAAATTTTCTTAATTTATGCATATTTATTTACAAAAAGTAAATTAACTGTGATCAAGATCGACTCAAAATGATCTTTGGACCCATTTTTTGAGTTTTAAATAACTCACAAAAACAAACATGATGACATGTTTAATTAGAGAATCTTGAGATTATTTTGGAAATGTCTTATCTTATTTTTTACTTGATATGAATTCAAAATTTCACCCTGTTTTAATTTTGAAGGGGAGGTGGGGGGGGGGGGAGAAATTCAAAATTTTACATGACTATAACGAGCATATATATACATTTTCAAGTTGGGAAAGAGAAATTACAGGAACAGCAAAGAAAATGAAGCCTTTATATCTCAAATGCCGAAGGAGCTTATAAACCTCTAAGGACTGACGATGACAAATAAATTTTGTCCGAAACGTCTCGTTCGGCTTCATTTTCTTTGCTGCTCCTCTTTCCCAACTTGTAACCTCAACAGCAACTTATGTCCGGATTTTATATAAATTTTCTATATATATATATTTTTTAATTGAAAGAAAATCGCAGATTATTTAAATAAATTTTGATAGGCAAATAAATCTATTTATAAGTAAGGTGAATCATTTTATAATGTTTTTGACATATTTAATTTATTTTCATCATAGTTATTCACTGAGATATTTGCGTTCTCCTTGAAGATGATAAAAATAAAATTGCATTCCATGTAAAATCAGAACTAAGTCATTCCACTGGATATTATTATTTATTATTTGTTTAATCATATAGAATATACATACACATATACATATACAGAATAGATTTTGATATCTAGCTACTCTTATTTAGATGTTATTTAATATTTAATTGAAGTTTTCATAAGAGATTAATTAACTCATGAAGAATTTTACATTCATATCTTGCATACATAGAAAATAAATGTTCTGAATTTGATCGAAAATGAATGTTTCGAGATCATGATTTCAATAGTAATTAAAAAAAACTCTTGATAATCAACTATTGAATTGAAAATTTTACCAGAGGCCCCCCTACCTCCCCTCTAATCATTTAAGAGATAATATAGACAATTTAGTTTATACATTTTATTTTGAGGTTTTTCTAATATACTAAATAGAGAGCGGAAAAAAAGTCTCTTATAAAGTCAATTCTTTTTTATCCAAATAGTCGGTAAAAAGTCTGTTTTTATCAAAAAAGATCTCTGTCAATTTTAACAATTAATAATAAGAGAAAAGTTAAAGAAATAGAGCTTTTCTCTCGATAACTGAAATATGCCGGATTTCTTTAAAAATCAATTAAATAAACAAAAATATTTAACAGTTGATTTTTGAATTTTAATCAAAATCTCTGGAGGAAATCGAAAAAAACTGAAAAAGTGCATCTGTAAAGTACTAGTACTTTTTGGTCGATTTTGTTCAAAAGCTTCGTGTTACGTCCCAGGGGGGTACCTAACTTAAATATAAAATTTCAATCTCCTAGCTCTTTTCGTTCTTGAGATATTTTGTTCAGAGACAGAGACTTTGCGGGACCCACTTTTTTGGTCTTAGGTGACCCCTGTGGCGGATCCAGAGATGTTTCTCGGGTTGGGGGGGGTAATCTGGAGTGACTGGTCGCACAGCTCACATTTTTTTTCTTAATTTCGGTAATTTAAAGGCGCATTCTGTACTTGTTTGCCAGAATATAAATATAAATCAAATTTTTAAGTATTAATTTTTAAAATTTTACATTGAAAATACATTTTTTTTTTTCGAAAAAAAGTATTTTTTTTCAAATCTCAGGAGGATAATTACCCCTTTACCCCCCCCCCCCCCCTTGTATCCGCCCTTGGGTGACCCTCAAAGCATGCATTTCCATCGATATTGAATTTTGACATGAATCCAATACTTTCTCTATAAATATATAGTCTACTATTATATAGGTAAATGCCCTCGAAAGAGGCAAAAAAGTCTCAAAAGTCCTTTTTGAAAATCTCGTAAAAACGTTTTTTTTTTGTGAGATCAGTGGATGATATCTGAGAAAATCAGCAAAAGTCAAAACACTTTTTTTCTGCTCTCTAATAATAAACTAAAATTATTAATATATTATTATTTGATTGATGAACAGCAAAAGTACTTCGATTCTGGCGATTACCAAATGGCAAAGCAAAAGCCGGCTGCAGCTGCCAAAAGTCGATTGACTCCTGGAGGCGCCGTTGGATTCGCAACCGGGGACGCCATTCCTACTCCAGAAACTGTGCCAGTTCGCAAAACGTCCATCATTCAATCCCAGCCCACCAAATTCAGCCATCCTGCAATGTAATCAAATATTTAATATTTTAAACCTTAGCCAAAACCAAAGTATTCTAATTTTACTCACAATTTTTCAATATATTTTTGTATTTAGTTTTTAAAAACGCTTTTTTAGATAATTTCCTTTTTCATAAATAATTAAAAATTAATTAATATTAAGCTATGATAGTTTTATTATAAAATAACGTATTTAAATACTAATTGGCACTTCAGGATCTTAATTTTACTCTTTATTATCGCATGTCTCAATATTACTTCTTAGCTAATATCTTTTTTTTATAAATTTGAAAAAATAAATGTATAAATTTTTTTTTGTTAATTGAATTTTGATCTGAAATAAATTACAACTAAAAATTGATTTGGAAGAGAATAAATTTACCATTTTTATATCCTAAATTTCAAATCCTCTAAATTTTTTGAACACTAACCTTCATTTTTTTTTTAATTTCCTTATTTAAAAAAAAATTAGTTTGGTTTCTTTATTTTCTTGTATTAACTTACAAAAGGCTGTAAATTGAAGGACACAAAATATTTGAAGTTTAATAATTCTTATGTTTTATTTTTGTAAAACTCTTTTAAATTAATTTATATATATATAGGTATAATAAAACTAGATTGTTGTAGCTAGTGATAGGGTATATTAATGATGATCATTATTTAAAAAGAAGTTATTTAAAAAATTAAATTAGGTCATAGCATTATATAAAAATTTGATCTTAAAGTGCCAATTCAAAAAGTCCCCCTTTTTATTAATTAACTATCGTTTGGGGGACAAGGCCCATGTGATCAGAGTCTCAAAATGCATAGGAAAAGGCCTATTGAATTTGCATACAAATTTTTTAATTAAAATAAATTGTTGACAAAAAGCTATGGTTTAGGCTAAGGTGATTGGAGCCAGAAAAAAATAAGTCCTGTGCAGCTAAATTTAGTTTATTTAAATTAATCACCTCAAGGCTTAAGTTTCGGCTCCACGTCAAGGCCATTCTCAGAGCCAGGTGGTAATTATCTAAGTGTTTAATTTTAGCCACGACACATTCAGATGCCAGCCAACAATAAAACAAAATTTCAATTTTCTCTGTCGACGTTTTGAACGCTCATCATCAGGATAGATGGAAGAGTCATTAGATTAGATTGATATTAGCTAGCGTATAGATCTAAAATATACTGCTGATACATCAATATAAATATGAATATGGGGTCGTCCACATATTTCGTCACGCCTTTTTTGACGATATTCGTAATATGTGGACGACCCCTATATATAAAACAACAGAAAATCCCACAAAAATTGCAAATGACAAGATCAGCCTTTATTATTTAATTATAGTTGGGGTTTATTAACAGATTTTTGAGCTCTATCAATCTAAGCTTATGACTATTCCATCTGCCCTGTGATGAAAGCGATGAGTGTTCGAAACGTCGACAGAGAAAATTGAAATTTTGTTTTATTGTTGGCTGCCTTTTCATCATCATTTCCTGAAAATAGTTACCCATCAGCCATCTGCAAGTCAATGAAATAGATTTTACGTTTACGATGAGCAGATCGCAAATGCCTTTACACACTTAGATTATTGCCAGCCAGCTCTGAGGATGGCCTAGACCTGAAGCCGATACGTTAGCCTTGAAGCCGTTACTTTAAATAAAATAAAATTGGTTACACAAGTCAAGTTATTTTTGACTATCAATCATTTGAAATGAATAGGGATGGGCTCTAAATGGTCTCAGATGCCGAAAAAGCCCTAAATAAATTTAAAAATAAAAATTAATTTGCCAGGAGAAAAAACGTTAGTAATAAAAAAGGTCTTAGATTTCTGCTCTGTTTTGCAAATTGATGAAAAAAGCAACTCTAAGAAGCCAATATTTTCTTAATTTCTGACTATATTCTGCTATATATACTGTCATCATTAACTTATGTTCGTCCGCCAAGGTTCTAAATACATTTCATTTTTGTATAGTTCTAGCATTAAAAATAAAAGACATAAACACCTCAGGAAGCAAAGTTAAAAGAAAACGCAGCCAGAATCTTTTTAAAAAATATATTTCTAACAGCTAACGCTGCGGCCTTGGTTAAAGGCCATCTTGGGAGTTATAAAACAATGAAACTGTTTATATATACATAATGTAGTAAGGAAGAAAGAAAAGAGCGATTGCAGCTAATTTTATTTCGTTTATTTATCGCTTCAAGCCGACGTTTCGGTCAGATATACGACCATCATCAGGGATGAAGCGTGTCAACAAAAATCCTCAAAATGTCGAATGCCACAATCGTATAAAATATTTTTTGCCATTTTATAAGGACCAACAGGCTATGCGAGTCAAGGTTAGATTGAAAATAAAATGTAAAAAATTACTTATAAAATGGCAAAAAATATTTTATACGATTCTGCCATTCGACATTTTGAGGATGTTTTGTTGACACGCTTCAGCCCTGATGATGGTCGTATATCTGACCGAAACGTCGACTTGAAGCGATAAATAAACGAAATAAAATTAGCTGCAATCGCTCTTTCCTTTCTTCCTTACTACAAGATCTACTCAGCTATCCACCTCACTCTAATATATACATAATGTCATCTAAGGCCCATTACACGAACGTTTTTCGCTCGTTACTAACGCCAAAGCAAGCGTTCCAAACGCGCCAAAAGCGCTCGCGTAATGGGCCTAACAGTTCTGATTTTTATTCTCTATTAATGATTGTGAAATTATATGTATGAAAGAAAATTGTTTCATTGTTTTATATATATATATGTCGTAGACAGATCGTGAAATTAGACAGTTCATGAACTGGTCTAGACATTTCATGAACTGCAGGCTGATCGTGGTAATGGTCAAACAGTTCAGTGATCTGGCTAAAAATTTTGACAGTTCCTGAAATGCAATCGAGCCTTAGACAGATCGTGTAATGCTCGAGAATTACATGAAATGTCTAAATTTTTTAGGCAGTTCATGAACTGCCTAACAGCAGTTTTGCCGATCGTGTACTGTTTGTAATTTAATGCAATAAATCTAAAAAAAAATTTTATTTTTTCGAAAATCAAAAAAAGGGCTTCTATAAGTTGTAGACATTCTAAATAACTTTAATTAAAAAAA
>JAKCPI010013698.1:0-10308 GCA_023213315.1 Euborellia annulipes
AAAAAGATCTCTGTCAATTTTAACAATTAATAATAAGAGAAAAGTTAAAGAAATAGAGCTTATCTCTCGATAACCGAAATATGCTCGATTTCTTTAAAATTCTAATTAAATAAACAAAAATATTTAACAGTTGATTTTTGAATTTTAATTAAAATCTCTGGAGAAAATCGAAAAAAACTGAAAAAAGTGCATCTGTAAAGTGTACTAGTACTCTTTGGTCAATTTTGTTCTAAAGCTTCGTGTTACGTCCCAGGGGTGCCTAACTTAAATATAAAATTTTTCGATCTCCTAGCTCTTTTCGTTCTTGAGATATTTTGTTCACAGACAGAGACTTTGCGGGACCCACTTTTTGGTCTTAGGTGACCCCTGTGGCGGATCCAGAGATGTTTCTCGGAGTTGGGGGGGTAATCTGGAGTGGCTGGTCGCACAGCTCACATTTTTTTCCTTAATTTCGGTAATTTAAAGGCGCATTCTGTACTTGTTTGCCAGAATATAAATATAAATCAAATTTTTAAGTATTAATTTTTAAAATTTTACATTGAAAATACTTTTTTTTTTCGAAAAAAAAGTATTTTTTTTAAATCTCAGGGGGATAATTACCCCTTTACCCCCCCCCCCCCTTGTATCCGCCCTTGGGTGACCCTCAAAGCATGCATTTCCATCGATATTGAATTTTGACATGAATCCAATACTTTCTCTATAAATATATAGTCTACTATTATATAGGTAAATGCCCTCGAAAGAGGCAAAAAAGTCTCAAAAGTCCTTTTTGAAAATCTCGTAAAAACGTTTTTTTTTTGTGAGATCAGTGGATGATATCTGAGAAAATCAGCAAAAGTCAAAACACTTTTTTTCTGCTCTCTAATAATAAACTAAAATTATTAATATATTATTATTTGATTGATGAACAGCAAAAGTACTTCGATTCTGGCGATTACCAAATGGCAAAGCAAAAGCCGGCTGCAGCTGCCAAAAGTCGATTGACTCCTGGAGGCGCCGTTGGATTCGCAACCGGGGACGCCATTCCTACTCCAGAAACTGTGCCAGTTCGCAAAACGTCCATCATTCAATCCCAGCCCACCAAATTCAGCCATCCTGCAATGTAATCAAATATTTAATATTTTAAACCTTAGCCAAAACCAAAGTATTCTAATTTTACTCACAATTTTTCAATATATTTTTGTATTTAGTTTTTAAAAACGCTTTTTTAGATAATTTCCTTTTTCATAAATAATTAAAAATTAATTAATATTAAGCTATGATAGTTTTATTATAAAATAACGTATTTAAATACTAATTGGCACTTCAGGATCTTAATTTTACTCTTTATTATCGCATGTCTCAATATTACTTCTTAGCTTTTTTTTATAAATTTGAAAAAATAAATGTATAAATTTTTTTTGTTAATTGAATTTTGATCTGAAATAAATTACAACTAAAAATTGATTTGGAAGAGAATAAATTTACCATTTTTATATCCTAAATTTCAAATCCTCTAAATTTTTTGAACACTAACCTTCATTTTTTTTTTTAATTTCCTTATTTAAAAAAAAATTAGTTTGGTTTCTTTATTTTCTTGTATTAACTTACAAAAGGATTGAAGGACACAAAATTTTGAAGTTTAATAATTCTTATGTTTTATTTTTATAAAACTCTTTTAAATATAATTATATATATATATAGGTATAATAAAACTATTGTTGTAGCTAGTGATAGGGTATATTAATGATGATCATTATTTAAAAAGAAGTTATTTAAAAATTAAATTAGGTCATAGCATTATATAAAAATTTGATCTTAAAGTGCCAATTCAAAAAGTCCCCCTTTTTATTAATTAACTATCGTTTGGGGGACAAGGCCCATGTGATCAGAGTCTCAAAATGCATAGGAAAAGGCCTATTGAATTTGCATACAAATTTTTTAATTAAAATAAATTGTTGACAAAAAGCTATGACGATTGGAGCCAGAAAAAAATAAGTCCTGTGCAGCTAAATTTAGTTTATTTAAATTAATCACCTCAAGGCTTAAGTTTCGGCTCCACGTCAAGGCCATTCTCAGAGCCAGGTGGTAATTATCTAAGTGTTTAATTTTAGCCACGACACATTCAGATGCCAGCCAACAATAAAACAAAATTTCAATTTTCTCTGTCGACGTTTTGAACGCTCATCATCAGGATAGATGGAAGAGTCATTAGATTAGATTGATATAGCTAGCGTATAGATCTAATAATCTGATACATCAATATAAATATGAATATGGGGTCGTCCACATATTTCGTCACGCCTTTTTTGACGATATTCGTAATATGTGGACGACCCCTATATATAAAACAACAGAAAATCCCACAAAAATTGCAAATGACAAGATCAGCCTTATTATTTAATTATAGTTGGAGTTTATTAACAGATTTTTGAGCTATATCAATCTAAGCTTATGACTATTCCGTCTGCCCTGATGAAAGCGATGAGTGTTCGAAACGTCGACAGAGAAAATTGAAATTTTGTTTTATTGTTGGCTGCCTTTTCATCATCATTTCCTGAAAATAGTTACCCATCAGCCATCTGCAAGTCAATGAAATAGATTTTACGTTTACGATGAGCAGATCGCAAATGCCTTTACACACTTAGATTATTGCCAGCCAGCTCTGAGGATGGCCTAGACCTGAAGCCGATACGTTAGCCTTGAAGCCGTTACTTTAAATAAAATAAAATTGGTTACACAAGTCAAGTTATTTTTTATGATTTCATCACCATCTTTAGTAATTAGTAATTAATGTCCAAGTTCACATTTTATTTTGGGACTAACAAATAATTTGCCAGTGACCCGTGGCTCAGAGAGAAGACATTTTCTTCTCCTTCCGTCCCAAGGAAAATGAATTGACTATCAATCATTTGAAATGAATAGGGATGGGCTCTAAATGGCCTCAGATGCCGAAAAAGCCCTAAATAAATTTAAAAAAAAAAATTAATTTGCCAGGAGAAAAAACGTTAAACCTGTAATAAAGAAGGTCTTAGATTTCTGCTCTGTTTTGCAAATTGATGAAAAAAGCAACTCTAAGAAGCCAATATTTTCTTAATTTCTGACTATATTCTGCTATATATGCTGTCATCATTAACTTATGTTTGTCCGCCAAGGTTCTAAATACATTTCATTTTTGTATAGTTCTAGCATTAAAAATAAAAGACATAAACACCTCAGGAAGCAAAGTTAAAAGAAATCGCAGCCAGAATCTTTCTTTAAAAAATATATTTCTAACAGCTAACGCTTTGGCCTTGGTTAAAGGCCATCTTGGGAGTTATAAGACAATGAAACTGTTTATATATACATAATGTAGTAAGGCCAAGAAAGAAAAGAGCGATTGCAGCTAATTTTATTTCGTTTATTTATCGCTTCAAGCCGACGTTTCGGTCAGATATACGACCATCATCAGGGATGAAGCGTGTCAACAAAAATCCTCAAAATGTCGAATGCCACAATCGTATAAAATATTTTTTGCCATTTTATAAGGACCAACAGGCTATGCGGAGTCAAGGTTAGATTGAAAATAAAATGTAAAAAATTACTTATAAAATGGCAAAAAATATTTTATACGTTCTGCCATTCGACATTTTGAGGATTTTTGTTGACACGCTTCAGCCCTGATGATGGTCGATATCTGACCGAAACGTCGACTTGAAGCGATAAATAAACGAAATAAAATTAGCTGCAATCGCTCTTTTCTTTCTTCCTTACTACAAGATCTACTCAGCTATCCACCTCACTCTAATATATACATAATGTCATCTAAGGCCCATTACACGAACGTTTTCGCTCGTTACTAACGCCAAAGCAAGCGTTCCAAACGCGCCAAAAGCGCTCGCGTGAATGGGCCTAACATTTCTGATTTTTATTCTCTAATAATGATTGTGAAATTATATGTATGAAAGAAAATTGTTTCATTGTTTTATATATCTCTGATTCAAAGATAATTCTTCTGAACTGTGTCATGTATGAACTCCTCCAAACCTAAAAATTATGATGAAATTTTCTGATGTATGTTTGTGAGAATGGACAGGTTTTGTTCAAAACTAACAGTAAGTTACTGTAGTAATTAATCCGATAAATCTAAAAAAAATATCGAAAATAGAAAAAAGGGTTCTATAGGTAGTAAACATTATAAATACTTTACCCATTAAAAAATTGAGGTAGATAGTTAAATTTGTGGAATCTCCAAAATGAAACTCGGCGCACTTTTTTAGATTTGCAAAGTGAGGAAGATTTGGAAGAAGTCTCGGTAATGATAATAATTTGAAAAAAAATTGACTTTTTCGAGATCTTTATTTGTTTACAAACAGACACGTTCGGAAAAACTGCTGTTAGGCAGTTCATGAATTGCGGAAAAATTTGAATTTCATGTAATTCTCGAGATTATACGATCTGTCTAAGGCATTGATTTCATGAACTGTCTAAAATTTTTAGCAGATCATGTAATGTTTGACCATTACACGGGTCTGGCGCAGCAAAATGTCTAGAAGCAGAGGTCTGTCATTGTATATATATATATATATAGACTTAACCAAGGCCGTAACATTAGCTCTTTGAATATATTTATAAAAAAAAAAATTTTGGCTGGCGTTTTCTTCTTACTTTGATTCCTGACACAAATTTCACCAGCCATAAAATACCCTTATATAAACACCTCACTGTATTTCTAACCTTACGGTTTCCTCCTATTGAACCTGTGGCATCACATGTGATTTTAGGCTTTATACAAAAAAAAAATTAATTTTTCACATATTCATAATCTTTTTTTCTTTTTACTTTAGGAACCAAGCTACTCGACATGCAACGTAACCTGAAATTATCCAAGGAGCTTCTTAAGTATTTTGATGTTTTCATACATTTCCTTTTTAAAGCCTTTGAAAACGAATTATTTTGAATGTGGGCCATTCTGCTACTATTAATAGCTTTAAATCTAATGTATGTATTTGAATTTATATAAATTTGTTTTTGCACAATTTAATTTAAACTAATGGTCCAAATGGTTTAAATATTAAAAGCCAAAATATCTTGAATTGTTTTAACAAGATATTTCACTGTTTCGTCCACATTTATTTCCTTCATGAACTTTTGAAAGATTTTTTTAGTATCAATTTATTCTATTTTGTAAATTTCAAAAGAATTCTTTAAGAACTTCTTAGAAAAAAAAAAAAGAAAAAATTGCAACACCAATGTTTTTTATTTGTATTTATATAAATTAATGGTGAATTATAAATTTAGGATGGGGTAATTTCCCTAAAAAGATAATTTTTTCTATGCTTTACATAGAAAATTACCTACGAGTCCTAAGTCATTTCGGTGATTTCTACTAGTTAAGAGTATCAAAAAAAAAGAGATACTATTCATTTTTGTTGCTAATTTTTTTAGCTCATTTTCTATCTTAGAAATATTTTTTAATATTATTTAATAATTTAATGACTAAACACATGAAGAGTTATTTTATATTTTGAAAAATTAATTTAGAGATTGGAAGTAGGGAGGAGACGAACAGCTAGGTTGAAGAAATAAAAAACTTTATATTTGGTAGCCTACGTTTCGAGTGTAAGTCACGCTTATCCTCAGGGCATACAAATTTGCCCTGAAGATGTGCATGACTAACACTGGAAATGTAGACTAGCAAATATAGGTAAAGTTTTGTATTTCTGCAACCTGGCTGTTCGTCTCCCCTACTTCCAATTAATTATCTAACATTCAAGTTAATTTAGAGATCAAACAAACTTGTGATGTCCATAATATGGCCTTCTTGAGACAATGAAGCGTCCATCTATGCAAAATAACTTTATTACAATATAATTATAGAAAATGATCTTGCTTTTTATAAGCCTATAATAGAACAAACTCACTGTTTGTGAGTTTACAAAAAATGTTTCTATTTTTCAATATATCGACGGTGTTCTGACAATATCTTCTATCACAATTTCATTAGATTACAAAATATTAATTTGTTAACAAAATGGTTTTTTGGAGTACGAGTGCGGGGGTGGCCGAGAAAAAATTCGAAAGGAAAAATTTAACATAACATTTTCTTTTGTTTTTTTTTTTCTTGCTAATATTCAATTTATATTTTAACTTTTTTGTAAAATTTGTTTAAGATCTCATGCACCAGGTAGATACATTCTTGGTTTAATAAAAAGATGACAATTATAATTATATATATAAGCTTATATATATTTTTCTTTATTTCAGAGCGTTTAGAGGCTAACAAGTTTGCGCAAAAATCACTTGTTTCGGCGAAATAACGCCTTCATCAGAACCACATTAACTGGAATACAATTACAAATTTTTATAATGATGCGCCGAAACAAGTGATTTTTGCGCAAACTTGTTAGCCTCTAAACGCTCTGAAATAAAGGAATATATATATATATACTAGACGCATAGCCGCCTTCGGCGGGGCTCTCCGTCTAGCCAGGGGGCTGCGCCCCCTGGACCCCCTTACTCGCCTACTTATATACATACCGGTACATACAAACATTTTTCCCATTTCATTTTTATAATATATGCAGATTTATTTTAACGGTTAATTATTCATGAACTTAAGATTTTTTGTGAATCATATCCTTTCCGGGACTCTCCCGGTACACAGACAAAAAATTTACGCCGATATTTTAGAATTCAAAATGTAAATAAATAAAAAAAATCGTAAACATGGGTAAATATTTATATTTTGTTACCATGGCAACTATTTCTCCTAATTTTTATTTTTTTCTTATTTTAACGGTTAATTACTCATTAACTTATTGTTATTTGTGAAACAAAACCTGTCCGGGATTCTCACAAACATACACAGAAAATTTCATCATAATTGGTTCAGTCGTTTAGGAGGAGTTCAGTCACATACACACGTACAGAAGAATTATATATATAAAGAATAAAGGATAAAGATAAATTATAATTGTCATCTTTTTATTAAACCAAGAATGTATCTACCTGGTGCATGAGATTTTAATTGGAATACTGGTTTACACTAAAATATTCGTGTTAAATTTGTTTAAGGTCTTTTTCGGCAAGTGAGGCCATTTAGATCCGACGTTAATTGGCAAAGTAACCTCCGAATTGCTGTAAAAAAAAAAATTTATTTATATATCAAAGGTACAACTCTCTATTTTTCAAAATAGTCTCCACCATTATTCAAGCACTGTTTTACCAATTTACCAATTCCTTCTTCATAAAAAGGGACCGCTTGTTTTAAGAACTTTATCGTCAGCGAAATGCAACTTCTTTGCGGGGAACAGATGATAATCAGGACTGCTGGAGGGAGGATGGTGCAACACATCCCGTTTGAATTTGCGCAAAACATCTGTTCCTAGAGCAGTGTGAGGGCGCGCGTTATCGTGCAAAAGCTCAACCCCCAGTCCTCGGTTTGTTCTGGATGGCTCTTTTCATTTTCATCAACGTGCGACAGAAAACTTTGGTTGAGCTGAGGGAAGAAGATCAGGAACTTTAAAATGCTGTGAAACATTGGCTTATATCGCAGGCGATGAGGAAGGAATTGGCAAATTGGTACGACCGCAAGTTTCTTGAATAAAGGTGGAAACTATTTTGAAAAATAGAGAGTTGTACCTTTGATTTGTAAATAAGTTTTTTTTTACAGCGATTCGGAGGTTCCGAAATCCCCTCGTATTTCAAATGATTCGTAGAATTAACTTTTAATTAGCAACCAAAAACTAATGAAAATGGTTTCTTAGTCAATTTGCCAGAGCACAATCGCTCTATTTGTCTATGGGGTTGATTTATTCAGTTGTTCAAACGATTATATAAAAAACAAGATCAATTTTAATAATTGAAAAAAAAAAAAACACGAAATGATGCCAACTGGAGGGGTTTGAAGCCGGAACCCTGTATCTGTGCGCTATCCAATGCAGTGACCTCAAATTGTTTTGTTTCCGGCTTTTCTTTCATCTAATAGAGAGTTGTACCTTTCATTCTCTTAATTAATTATACCTTACAAAAATTTCTGGAATAAAAATTCCAATCCAGATATTTTTGAAATGGATAATTTATACTATTAATTATCAAAAATTTGAGAATTTTATTAACTTATATAAAACAATCTCTTGCAATGTGTTTTTTCAACTTATTTATTCAGTAAAAATTAAAATTGTTTTTTTTTTTAGTTGTATTGATTAGTTCAAACTTTGATATCAAGTCAATTGTGAATTTAGTAGAACAAATTCTAATAAATCTAAATGACATTTAAAAAAAAATAATTTTTTTTTGATAATTACAAATGTTATTTAGATTTTAAGGATTTTAATTTATTTTTTTTCTTTGTGTGCTTAGAAGCTAAATTAGGATAAATATATTTTAGTTTATTAATTCCATTAATGTTATCACTAGCTTTTAGGAACTGTAGTGAATGAAGGGAATTAATTCTCTTCATCTAGAAGAAAAATCTTTTTATAGCTCAAAAAAAAAAATATGAATCATTATCTGTAACATTCATATAAAAAAATAAAATTATTAATATATATATAATAACTTTGCATAGAATTTTATATTTTAAAATCAAATAATGTTTCATTTGATATGCACTTCATATTCATTGTTTATTAAAATAGAGAAATATATATATTTTTAGAAAAAATACATTTTTGTTTTTTAATGTGCATGGGGCACAGGGTTGTTCTGTTAAAACCAGGGTGGTTAAAACCGGTTTTAACCGTCCTGGTTTTAATACAATTTTGACCAGGGGTTTTTAAAATTAAATTCCGCAGTTAAATGGGTTATTAATAAAAAAAATTTGATTTCAAAGCTTAAATATATTATAGGAAACTAAATATATCCCGACACAAAAAATCTGGGTAGATATTATGTCACCACTCTAAGAAATCGTGGAGAGCTCGTACAAAGAAGCCTAGCTTTGGAATCCCAATATGAAAGAAAAATAATAGCAGTCTCAAAATTATCTTTTATTGTTCATATACTTAAACAGCTCAGTGGTCGGCAAGTGAGCCATATTTTATAAAAATTTCATTCTAACCTTGGGTACTTGACACCACAAAGTATTATATATATATAAAGAGAGATATCAATAATAAAACAGTTTGGCTAATCTCTAGAATGATGCAATGGGACTCGCTTGGCCACCAGAGAGCGCTGGCGTGCTTCGTTCGTGATTCTTTCGTTCTTCTTTTTGAGATTCGTTCTTATTATTATTTTTTTTTATCAGGCCTTCCCTGTTCGAGACAGTTTTCGTTTTATTTTTTTTACATCGCCATATTTGCATACAGGAGAGCATTCGGCAAGTATACCCTCCCTCAGAGAAGGATGATAGCGAGGAGAGCCCGGTTTAAGGTAAGAATCTTTTTTTTTTTAAACAACTTGCAGGGGTCCCGACCTAATTGTTTCGGCCCTTCGGTTGCAGTTCGGTTTCCTTAGATTAAAAAAAATCAAAAACAACTAGGGAATTCTCGGCTTCGGTTCGGGTTTCTTCGGTCAGAAACCGTTCAGTTCGAAGCGATTCGGTAGCTTTTAAAAAAAAATTTGCGAGCCCTTCGGGTTGTTTCTAGTGAGGGATTCTTTAGGAGTTGCATCCACTTGGTGGGGTCCCGGAATCTTGGCATTTCTTCTAATTGTTGTCTTTGGTTTCTAAAATTAGGGCAGTGAAATATGAAATGCTCTGGCGTCAGGGGCGTATATAAGGGGGGGGCCGAGGGGGCCCGGGTTCCCCCCCTCCGAAATTTCCCAAACACATACATATATAAGGATATACAGATATCAGCGCAACAAATTTTTCCGCAGGATGAAAAACTTTGGTTCCGCAATGGAAAAAATGTTCCGCAAAAAATTTCGTGTGAAAAAAATTTAGTTTCTTAAAAAAAAAATTTCCCGCAGAAAAATTTTTGAGTTCAGGCTTCCCCCGAAAAAAATTTCTATATACGCCCCTGTCTGGTGTGGCTATAGCACCGAGAGAGCAGTGGCAGAAGGGAGTATCCATAGGCGCCGGAACGTGGGGGGGGGGGCAAGGGTACATTGCCCCCACCTGGCATCCTACAGGGGGGGGCAGAGGGGGGCAAAATTTCTTTTTTATTTCATTTATTTTTAAAAATGATATATTTTTACTTTTGAAAAATAAAATCTTCTAAATTAAAAAAAATTAAAAGAGTAAGAAATTCATTTTTTTCCAAATTTTTCCAAAAATTTTTGATAAATCACTACCAAATTTTTTAAAATTTTAATTTTATTAAAATTGTGATTTTATTTAAAATTTTTAAAGTTTTATAGTAGATTTGTTTTTGTTTTATACTATTTAAACATATTAAATTA
>JAKCPI010013699.1:0-10131 GCA_023213315.1 Euborellia annulipes
TAACTCCCAAGATGGCCTTAACCAAGGCCAAAGCGTTAGCTGTTAGAAATATATTTTTTTAAAGAAAAGATTCTGGCTGCGATTTCTTTTAACTTTGCTTCTCCTGAGGGTGTTTATGTCTTTTATTTTTTAATGCTAGAATTATACAAAAATGAAATGTATTTAGAACCTTGGCGGACAAACCTAAGTTAATGATGACAGCATATATAGCAGAATATAGTCAGAAATTAAGAAAATATTGGCTCTTAGAGTTGCTTTTTTCATCAATTTGCAAAACAGAGCAGAAATCTAAGACCTTCTTTATTACAGGTATAGCTAACGTTTTTTCTCCTGGCAAATTAATTTAGGGCTTTTCGGCATCTGAGGCCATTTAGAGCCCATCCCTATTCATTTCAAATGATTGGTAGTCAATTCATTTTCTCGCTTGGGACGGAAGGAGAAGAAAATGTCTTCTCTCTGGAGCCACGGGTCACTGGCAAATTATTTGTTAGTCCCAAAAATAAAATGTGAACTTGGACATTAATTACTAATTACTAAAGATGGTGATGAAATCATAAAAAATAACTTGACTTGTGTAACCAATTTTATTTTATTTAAAGTAACGGCTTCAAGGCTAACGTATCGGCTTTCAGGTCTAGGCCATCCTCAGAGCTGGCTGGCAATAATCTAAGTGTGTAAAGGCATTTGCGATCTGCTCATCGTAAACGTAAAATCTATTTCATTGACTTGGCAGATGGCTGATGGGTAACTATTTTCAGGAAATGATGATGAAAAGGCAGGCCAACAATAAAACAAAATTTCAATTTTCTCTGTCGACGTTTCGAACACTCATCGCTTTCATCAGGGCAGACGGAATAGTCATAGCTTAGATTGATATAGCTCAAAAATCTGTTAATAAACTCCAACTATAATTAAATAATAAGGCTGATCTTGTCATTTGCAATTTTTGTGGGATTTTCTGTTGTTTTATATATAGGGGTCGTCCACATATTACGAATATCGTCAAAAAGGCGTGACGAAATATGTGGACGACCCCATATTGATATTTATATTGATGTATCAGATTATTAGATCTATACGCTAGCTATATCAATCTAATCTAATGACTCTTCCATCTATCCTGATGATGAGCGTTCAAAACGTCGACAGAGAAAATTGAAATTTTGTTTTATTGTTGGCTGGCATCTGAATGTGTCGTGGCTAAAATTAAACACTTAGATAATTACCACCTGGCTCTGAGAATGGCCTTGACGTGGAGCCGAAACTTAAGCCTTGAGGTGATTAATTTAAATAAACTAAATTTAGCTGCACAGGACTTATTTTTTTCTGGCTCCAATCGTCATAGCTTTTTGTCAACAATTTATTTTAATTAAAAAATTTGTATGCAAATTCAATAGGCCTTTTCCTATGCATTTTGAGACTCTGATCACATGGGCCTTGTCCCCCAAACGATAGTTAATTAATAAAAAGGGGGACTTTTTGAATTGGCACTTTTAAGATCAAATTTTTATATAATGCTATGACCTAATTTAATTTTTAAATAACTTCTTTTTAAATAATGATCATCATTAATATACCCTATCACTAGCTACAACAATAGTTTTATTATACCATATATATATATAATTATATTTAAAAGAGTTTTATAAAAATAAAACATAAGAATTATTAAACTTCAAAATTTTGTGTCCTTCAATCCTTTTGTAAGTTAATACAAGAAAATAAAGAAACCAAACTAATTTTTTTTTAAATAAGGAAATTAAAAAAAAAATGAAGGTTAGTGTTCAAAAAATTTAGAGGATTTGAAATTTAGGATATAAAAATGGTAAATTTATTCTCTTCCAAATCAATTTTTAGTTGTAATTTATTTCAGATCAAAATTCAATTAACAAAAAAAAATTTATACATTTATTTTTTTCAAATTTATAAAAAAAAGCTAAGAAGTAATATTGAGACATGCGATAATAAAGAGTAAAATTAAGATCCTGAAGTGCCAATTAGTATTTAAATACGTTATTTTATAATAAAACTATCATAGCTTAATATTAATTAATTTTTAATTATTTATGAAAAAGGAAATTATCTAAAAAAGCGTTTTTAAAAACTAAATACAAAAATATATTGAAAAATTGTGAGTAAAATTAGAATACTTTGGTTTTGGCTAAGGTTTAAAATATTAAATATTTGATTACATTGCAGGATGGCTGAATTTGGTGGGCTGGGATTGAATGATGGACGTTTTGCGAACTGGCACAGTTTCTGGAGTAGGAATGGCGTCCCCGGTTGCGAATCCAACGGCGCCTCCAGGAGTCAATCGACTTTTGGCAGCTGCAGCCGGCTTTTGCTTTGCCATTTGGTAATCGCCAGAATCGAAGTACTTTTGCTGTTCATCAATCAAATAATAATATATTAATAATTTTAGTTTATTATTAGAGAGCAGAAAAAAAAGTGTTTTGACTTTTTGCTGATTTTCTCAGATATCATCCACTGATCTCACAAAAAAAAAACGTTTTTACGAGATTTTCAAAAAGGACTTTTGAGACTTTTTTGCCTCTTTCGAGGGCATTTACCTATATAATAGTAGACTATATATTTATAGAGAAAGTATTGGATTCATGTCAAAATTCAATATCGATGGAAATGCATGCTTTGAGGGTCACCCAAGGGCGGATACAGGGGGGGGGGGGGGTAAAGGGGTAATTATCCCCCTGAGATTTAAAAAAAAATACTTTTTTTCGAAAAAAAAAAGTATTTTCAATGTAAAATTTTAAAAATTAATACTTAAAAATTTGATTTATATTTATATTCTGGCAAACAAGTACAGAATGCGCCTTTAAATTACCGAAATTAAGAAAAAAATGTGAGCTGTGCGACCAGTCACTCCAGATTACCCCCCAACCCGAGAAACATCTCTGGATCCGCCACAGGGGTCACCTAAGACCAAAAAAAGTGGGTCCCGCAAAGTCTCTGTCTGTGAACAAAATATCTCAAGAACGAAAAGAGCTAGGAGATTGAAATTTTATATTTAAGTTAGGTACCCCCCCCTGGGACGTAACACGAAGCTTTTGAACAAAATCGACGAAAGAGTACTAGTACTTTACAGATGCACTTTTTCAGTTTTTTTCGATTTCCTTCAGAGATTTTGATTAAAATTCAAAAATCAACTGTTAAATATTTTTGTTTATTTAATTGATTTTTAAAGAAATCCGGCATATTTCAGTTATCGAGAGAAAAGCTCTATTTCTTTAACTTTTCTCTTATTATTAATTGTTAAAATTGACAGAGATCTTTTTAGAAGGAGACGAAAGAGAAAATTATCAATTGATATAATTGGAGGTTTACTTCTTTTAAATCCGTACGATGGAGTTCACGGTAATTAAAACAAAGTATTTTACTTTATTATGCAGGAATTTTATTGCCAGACAACTGTTGTGTGCACATTCTCACAGTTTCGGTCCTAAAAGGACCATCATCAGGCCTGAAACATACAAATTGTTTTCTTAACCTTTATGCAACACCGGGCCAATCTTTCATATGATTACATATTCATTTTCTTCACAATACAATGAATGAACATCACAATTATGATTTTTCCAAAAAAATTGTCATTAAAAACCAGTACATACCATGTATTCCTTGTCTCTTATTTAAATATATATTTCCCCAAAGGGGGTGAAATGCCATGAATTATATATATGGAGTGGGAGAATACTTTAATTTGTTTTAGAATCCCGACTCTGTCCTGTGTAGTGCAGATCTGAACCTGACAGAAATTTTTATAATTTATTTTAAACATATCGAGATTAATAAAAAGATTAGTTAACATGTATCAATATGAACAACTCAAATAAAATGAAATATTCTTGGTTTTTTTACTTTGCACAAAATAAATAAATCAGTTATTATCAATTCCTTATTTAAATCTTTATGAAGGCAATTACCTAATGTCAAATAGTAAAATATATATTTTTTTATTTATTTTATCTAGTCAAGAATATCTCATTCCATCACAACTGAATACATTTATTTTTTACTCACCACAAGATCAGAGCGTCTAGGAATTAGTTTTTAAAGATTATTTTTACTTTATTATTACATTTAATGATAATATATACTTTTTTATATAATTAGATGGGAATATAACTTTTTCAATCAGACTATTTTTAATATAAAACAAACTGTTAATACATTCATGACATAAACCAAGGCAAAAACATAGCAACAAAAAAATTTTTTTTTCTTTTTTTCCTTTTTAACCAACTTAGAATTGCAGCGTCTGGCATTGGCGCGAGATATAAATTAATTCTAATTAAATATTATAATCACTCGTCAAAAATGGTCAAATTATAAAATTGATTTTTTATTTTGTTTAACACATCAGAATATACCAATGCAGTTTTTTCACTTTCTATTTTCAAATTTATCGATACATCGTCATACAAGGTGATAAAAAAACTTTCATAGAATTTTCTCTTCTTTCCATCTTTTTCGTAATGTAGAATTTTTGTCTTCTCATAGTCAAATTCATGTTTGTGCTCTAATGAATGTATGGATAGAGCTGATTTTGGAAGGGATTTAGCCACAGAATAATAATGTTCTTTGAGTCTTACTTTTAATCTGCGACCTGTCTCTCCTATATATATAGATAAGTCATTTTCTTTGCTGCAGGAAGCACATGGTACAGCATAAACCAAACCGGCACGATCAAAGAATTCCATACCACATTTATTGTTTAAGATAGTATTTAGTGGTTTGTTAATCTTGAACGTTATATTAATATTAAATCTTCTTAAAATTGATTTTATTATTTCTGACAAACCCGGTAAATATGGAATAGATCCCACAATTGAAAGGTTCTCTTCAGTCTTGTCGACAAGAATGTCATAGTCAATATTTTAGAGGCGCTGAATGACATTAATCCAAACATTAAATATACATGTGAATTGGAGAAAGAAGGTTCTATCCATTTCTTGGATTTAACAATTTTGAAAGATGAACATGGTAACCTAAAAACAAACCATTATGAAAAGCCACAAAAATCAGCTCGCTCGATTAATTATTTTTCACACCATCCACATTATCAGAAGATTAACATTATAAAAAATGAAGTGTCCAGGGTTTTGAATAACTCACACCCCCAATTCCATAACAAAAATATTGAAAAATTGAGAAATAAATTTGTTCTTAATAATTATCCTTTTACATTGATTGATCGGATTTGTCAGACGGCATTGTTCAACCGAAGATTATCTCCTGGGATACAGAGGACTTATAAGACTGAAGAGAACCTTTCAATTGTGGGATCTATTCCATATTTACCGGGTTTGTCAGAAATAATAAAATCAATTTTAAGAAGATTTAATATTAATATAACGTTCAAGATTAACAAACCACTAAATACTATCTTAAACAATAAATGTGGTATGGAATTCTTTGATCGTGCCGGTTTGGTTTATGCTGTACCATGTGCTTCCTGCAGCAAAGAAAATGACTTATCTATATATATAGGAGAGACAGGTCGCAGATTAAAAGTAAGACTCAAAGAACATTATTATTCTGTGGCTAAATCCCTTCCAAAATCAGCTCTATCCATACATTCATTAGAGCACAAACATGAATTTGACTATGAGAAGACAAAAATTCTACATTACGAAAAAGATGGAAAGAAGAGAAAATTCTATGAAAGTTTTTTTATCACCTTGTATGACGATGTATCGATAAATTTGAAAATAGAAAGTGAAAAAACTGCATTGGTATATTCTGATGTGTTAAACAAAATAAAAAATCAATTTTATAATTTGACCATTTTTGACGAGTGATTATAATATTTAATTAGAATTAATTTATATCTCGCGCCAATGCCAGACGCTGCAATTCTAAGTTGGTTAAAAAGGAAAAAAAAGAAAAAAAATTTTTTTGTTGCTATGTTTTTGCCTTGGTTTATGTCATGAATGTATTAACAGTTTGTTTTATATTAAAAATAGTCTGATTGAAAAAGTTATATTCCCATCTAATTATATAAAAAAGTATATATTATCATTAAATGTAATAATAAAGTAAAAATAATCTTTAAAAACTAATTCCTAGACGCTCTGATCTTGTGGTGAGTAAAAAATAAATGTATTCAGTTGTGATGGAATGAGATATTCTTGACTAGATAAAATAAATAAAAAAATATATATTTTACTATTTGACATTAGGTAATTGCCTTCATAAAGATTTAAATAAGGAATTGATAATAACTGATTTATTTATTTTGTGCAAAGTAAAAAAACCAAGAATATTTCATTTTATTTGAGTTGTTCATATTGATACATGTTAACTAATCTTTTTATTAATCTCGATATGTTTAAAATAAATTATAAAAATTTCTGTCAGGTTCAGATCTGCACTACACAGGACAGAGTCGGGATTCTAAAACAAATTAAAGTATTCTCCCACTCCATATATATAATTCATGGCATTTCACCCCCCTTTGGGGAAATATATATTTAAATAAGAGACAAGGAATACATGGTATGTACTGGTTTTTAATGACAATTTTTTTTGGAAAAATCATAATTGTGATGTTCATTCATTGTATTGTGAAGAAAATGAATATGTAATCATATGAAAGATTGGCCCGGTGTTGCATAAAGGTTAAGAAAACAATTTGTATGTTTCAGGCCTGATGATGGTCCTTTTAGGACCGAAACTGTGAGAATGTGCACACAACAGTTGTCTGGCAATAAAATTCCTGCATAATAAAGTAAAATACTTTGTTTTAATTACCGTGAACTCCATCGTACGGATTTAAAAGAAGTAAACCTCCAATTATATCAATTGATAATTTTCTCTTTCGTCTCCTTCTAAAAAAGATCTCTGTCAATTTTAACAATTAATAATAAGAGAAAAGTTAAAGAAATAGAGCTTTTCTCTCGATAACTGAAATATGCCGGATTTCTTTAAAAATCAATTAAATAAACAAAAATATTTAACAGTTGATTTTTGAATTTTAATCAAAATCTCTGAAGGAAATCGAAAAAAACTGAAAAAGTGCATCTGTAAAGTACTAGTACTCTTTCGTCGATTTTGTTCAAAAGCTTCGTGTTACGTCCCAGGGGGGTACCTAACTTAAATATAAAATTTCAATCTCCTAGCTCTTTTCGTTCTTGAGATATTTTGTTCACAGACAGAGACTTTGCGGGACCCACTTTTTTGGTCTTAGGTGACCCCTGTGGCGGATCCAGAGATGTTTCTCGGGTTGGGGGGGGGGGTAATCTGGAGTGACTGGTCGCACAGCTCACATTTTTTTTCTTAATTTCGGTAATTTAAAGGCGCATTCTGTACTTGTTTGCCAGAATATAAATATAAATCAAATTTTTAAGTATTAATTTTTAAAATTTTACATTGAAAATACTTTTTTTTTTCGAAAAAAGTATTTTTTTTAAATCTCAGGGGGATAATTACCCCTTTACCCCCCCCCCCTTGTATCCGCCCTTGGGTGACCCTCAAAGCATGCATTTCCATCGATATTGAATTTTGACATGAATCCAATACTTTCTCTATAAATATATAGTCTACTATTATATAGGTAAATGCCCTCGAAAGAGGCAAAAAAGTCTCAAAAGTCCTTTTTGAAAATCTCGTAAAAACGTTTTTTTTTTGTGAGATCAGTGGATGATATCTGAGAAAATCAGCAAAAGTCAAAACACTTTTTTTCTGCTCTCTAATAATAAACTAAAATTATTAATATATTATTATTTGATTGATGAACAGCAAAAGTACTTCGATTCTGGCGATTACCAAATGGCAAAGCAAAAGCCGGCTGCAGCTGCCAAAAGTCGATTGACTCCTGGAGGCGCCGTTGGATTCGCAACCGGGGACGCCATTCCTACTCCAGAAACTGTGCCAGTTCGCAAAACGTCCATCATTCAATCCCAGCCCACCAAATTCAGCCATCCTGCAATGTAATCAAATATTTAATATTTTAAACCTTAGCCAAAACCAAAGTATTCTAATTTTACTCACAATTTTTCAATATATTTTTGTATTTAGTTTTTAAAAACGCTTTTTTAGATAATTTCCTTTTTCATAAATAATTAAAAATTAATTAATATTAAGCTATGATAGTTTTATTATAAAATAACGTATTTAAATACTAATTGGCACTTCAGGATCTTAATTTTACTCTTTATTATCGCATGTCTCAATATTACTTCTTAGCTTTTTTTATAAATTTGAAAAAATAAATGTATAAATTTTTTTTGTTAATTGAATTTTGATCTGAAATAAATTACAACTAAAAATTGATTTGGAAGAGAATAAATTTACCATTTTTATATCCTAAATTTCAAATCCTCTAAATTTTTTGAACACTAACCTTCATTTTTTTTTTAATTTCCTTATTTAAAAAAAAATTAGTTTGGTTTCTTTATTTTCTTGTATTAACTTACAAAAAGGATTGAAGGACACAAAATTTTGAAGTTTAATAATTCTTATGTTTTATTTTTATAAAACTCTTTTAAATATAATTATATATATATAGGTATAATAAAACTATTGTTGTAGCTAGTGATAGGGTATATTAATGATGATCATTATTTAAAAAGAAGTTATTTAAAAATTAAATTAGGTCATAGCATTATATAAAAATTTGATCTTAAAGTGCCAATTCAAAAAGTCCCCCTTTTTTATTAATTAACTATCGTTTGGGGGACAAGGCCCATGTGATCAGAGTCTCAAAATGCATAGGAAAAGGCCTATTGAATTTGCATACAAATTTTTTAATTAAAATAAATTGTTGACAAAAGCTATGACGATTGGAGCCAGAAAAAAATAAGTCCTGTGCAGCTAAATTTAGTTTATTTAAATTAATCACCTCAAGGCTTAAGTTTCGGCTCCACGTCAAGGCCATTCTCAGAGCCAGGTGGTAATTATCTAAGTGTTTAATTTTAGCCACGACACATTCAGATGCCAGCCAACAATAAAACAAAATTTCAATTTTCTCTGTCGACGTTTTGAACGCTCATCATCAGGATAGATGGAAGAGTCATTAGATTAGATTGATATAGCTAGCGTATAGATCTAATAATCTGATACATCAATATAAATATGAATATGGGGTCGTCCACATATTTCGTCACGCCTTTTTTGACGATATTCGTAATATGTGGACGACCCCTATATATAAAACAACAGAAAATCCCACAAAAATTGCAAATGACAAGATCAGCCTTATTATTTAATTATAGTTGGAGTTTATTAACAGATTTTTGAGCTATATCAATCTAAGCTTATGACTATTCCGTCTGCCCTGATGAAAGCGATGAGTGTTCGAAACGTCGACAGAGAAAATTGAAATTTTGTTTTATTGTTGGCTGCCTTTTCATCATCATTTCCTGAAAATAGTTACCCATCAGCCATCTGCAAGTCAATGAAATAGATTTTACGTTTACGATGAGCAGATCGCAAATGCCTTTACACACTTAGATTATTGCCAGCCAGCTCTGAGGATGGCCTAGACCTGAAGCCGATACGTTAGCCTTGAAGCCGTTACTTTAAATAAAATAAAATTGGTTACACAAGTCAAGTTATTTTTTATGATTTCATCACCATCTTTAGTAATTAGTAATTAATGTCCAAGTTCACATTTTATTTTTGGGACTAACAAATAATTTGCCAGTGACCCGTGGCTCAGAGAGAAGACATTTTCTTCTCCTTCCGTCCCAAGCGAGAAAATGAATTGACTACCAATCATTTGAAATGAATAGGGATGGGCTCTAAATGGCCTCAGATGCCGAAAAAAGCCCTAAATTAATTTGCCAGGAGAAAAAACGTTAGCTATACCTGTAATAAAGAAGGTCTTAGATTTCTGCTCTGTTTTGCAAATTGATGAAAAAAGCAACTCTAAGAAGCCAATATTTTCTTAATTTCTGACTATATTCTGCTATATATGCTGTCATCATTAACTTAGGTTTGTCCGCCAAGGTTCTAAATACATTTCATTTTTGTATAATTCTAGCATTAAAAATAAAAGACATAAACACCTCAGGAAGCAAAGTTAAAAGAAATCGCAGCCAGAATCTTTTCTTTAAAAATATATTTCTAACAGCTAACGCTTTGGCCTTGGTTAAGGCCATCTTGGGAGTT